>CAUPSL010000352.1:0-71041 GCA_963514005.1 Raja brachyura
AACGTTTCATTAAAGATATTTGTAAATCCTTTTTTGAAAATGAACACTAGTTTAGTTTCAAGGCATTGATATGAATGTAAGATATTTGCATGGAGATTAATAAGTGCAAAGTATCATTTGTTGAATTTCTCTGGAAATATTGGACTGAATCTATCATTCAAATCATAACTCTAATTTTTCTGTTTTTAGAAATCCAAGTCCAAGATGACAAGTGATAATCAGGTTGGATTCCTTATCATTCTATCTCTTGCCACATTGTACTAGAATTAATTATCTGCTTTTGTGAAGATATACTTACACTGGACTTCAAATACCTTGCCCTAATCACTGCATCATTCACACACATCCTGTATATGTCCATTCCTTCATAGACAACAGTGTGGTTAAGTCTTTTTTTTGCTGGTTGTACATGTGTAATTGCTAGCATTGTAGTTTGATGGGAAATAGCAATGTGCACTGTTAATTTCCCACAAGGGTGAGTGAGGGGAAGGCAAAGACTCATGACCAACAATAGCATCACTGGCTGAAATCAGCCACTGGGTGAATGTGAGCACTGGAACCACATTGACTTGGTTCAACAAGATTCCAACATGCATTGTGCAAGGTTATTTACTGAGTACTGCGGTTAAGATTCGTAGTGCTGACAATACTGTGCTGTTCCACCTTCCCTGATTCACTGCAACTTCTGAACCCAATGGCACCAAATGACTAAAAGGTTCTAGAGTAGGACGGCACAGTGGCGCATCAGCTGGAACCTCTGCCTCCCAGCGCCAGAGACGTGGGTTTGATCCTGACCTCGGCTGCTATTTGTGGGAATGTTGCATGTTCTCCCTGTGACCGTCTGGGTTTCTCCCAGGTCCTCGCGTTTCCTCCCACATCCCCAAAGATACCGGTTTGTCTGCTAATTGGCTGCTGCAAATTGTCCCTAGTGGGGGGGGGGGAGAGTGATGAGAATGAGGGGAGATTAAAAAAGGGGATCAGTGCGGACCATTGAAAAGAGGTAGTTGATGGACAGCATGTGCTTGGTTTCTGTGCTATATATTTCTGCGTCATGACAATGGTGTCAGCTGCAATTGGCCAATTATGTTACAAACAGAAATTCCAGAACACAAGTGTTTAACTACTTTGTAGCTTGTTTTGCTAAAGCCATTTAACAATTATGTCATAGAACAGCCATTTATGCTGAAATATTTAATCTTGGTATGTAGATTTAATTAGTTGTATATATTTGATATAAGTTGTGTATGAGGAAGAGTCTGCATCTAGCTGTTCTCCTCTGCCTTGTCGTATCAAATTTAGTGTTTGCCTTCCAGTAAAATGCAATTGGCCATCCAAATGATTGCCTCAATTTATAGATGGCATTGGAAGGATAACGATAAAGAATTCCTGCAATGTTGTTGGAAAGATTTGTCAGGCAACCTCATTGCAGCCACATTCGATGCAGCTACACTTGCCTGACTAAACTGCAGCAGTGTTAAGCTTATAAACGCAATGTTGGAGTAACACGGTGGTCAGGCAGCAACTCTGGAGAATGTAAGTAGGTCACGCTTCAGGTTGGGATGAAGACCGTAGACAATAGGTGCAAGAGTAGGCCATTCAGCCCTTCGAGCCAGCACCACGATTCAATGTGATCATGGCTGATCATCAGTACCCCGTCCCTGCCTTCTCCCCATATCCCCTGACTCCGCAATCTTTAAGCCCTATCCAGCTCTGTTGAAAGTATCCAGAGAACTGGCCTCCACCGCCGTCTGAGGCAGAGAATTCCACAGACTCGCAGCTCTCTGTGAGAAAAAGTGTTTCCTCATCTCAGTTCTAAATGGCTTACCCCTTATTCTTAAGGGGTAAGCCTTGTAAGACCCGAAACGTCGCCTACCCATGTCCTCCACAGATGCTGCCTGACCCACTGAGTTACTACAGCACTTTGTGTCTTTAGTTGTAAACCAACAACTGCAGTTCCTTGTTCTTCCATGCTTTGTTTATTGATAACTAGGAATGGGTAGGATATTTCCTTATCTTTCATAGTTGCCCAACATGTAAAATGTGTGTATTGTTAATGTGCTTTGTTCCCTATTTTTCTTTCGTATAAACAAGCTTCAACCTAATACTCCTTTCCGTAGAGTAAGAGAAGACGAAGTTGAAATTGATCCACGTTTTTCAAATAATGCGTTTACTGCGAAGGTAAGTTTGGACTGGAGATGCTCTTTCAAAGCCGTGTTATTTTTAATACATACATTTTCCCCTTTGCCTAACCCCTCTATACCCGCTGGAACGGTTATGGTTTTTATTTGCTTACACTGCTCCAGACCTAGACATAAAACATAGAAAAGTACAGCACAGGAACAAGCCCTTCGAAACACAATGTCCGTGCTGAACACTACCATTAGAAACTAATCTCATCAGCTTGCATCCTTATCCCTCCATTACCTGCATATCCTTGTGCCCATCTCAAAGCCTCTGTCAGATCTGCTTCCACACCCTCCCTGGAGGTGCATTGCAGGCACCCATCACTCGCCGTAAGCAATATGTGCCGTGCGCATCTTGTTTAAACGCTGCTTACGCCCCACTACATCTTTCTGATCTTTCCCCATTCAGCACATTATACACCTGCTGCCTAAGGCATCGGAGAGCTCTCTGATCTTGGGGCATGTGGTACATTTGAGGTTTCTCAGCAAGCGGTCAGGCTGAGGTTTTGGTGTTGCAGTGTGTCTTTTAGTCTTCGTGGTACACTCATCATCGGCCATTTGCTTCACAGAGAGGGGCATCGGGCGACTGGGGTGAGAAAGCCAATCATGATTTAAAATTCACCAGAGGAAAATCCTTCCGGCATGAGAAGACAAAGAAAAAGCGAGGAAGTTATCGAGGTGGCTCCATCGCCATGACAGTCAACTCCATCAAATTCGACAGTGAATGAACAAACTGTTTAACCCAATTGACAGTCACGTTACGGCACATCATTTTTACCGATTTAAGCTTGGAATGTGTATTTCCGACACCTTTTTAAAAAAAAAAAATCTCTTGTTAATTTTCTGGAAGTATAACATTCTTTACAGGCAAAATTGTTGGTATTTAAAATTGTTTTTTGAATGGAATATTTGTTCTATGTAAAATATTAACGTGCTCTAATAGCGAACTTCAAGACAAATGCTGGAGGTGTATCTTTTTAAAAAAAGGTCTGGCATTTTGGTGCAGTTTTGAGTATCAGTGTTTCTGTGTGAGGTTATTTTAGGGCAGAAAATTATGGATGCTTCATAAACAGCACATTAATGAACCATGTGTGAGTTGATTTTTTAATAAAATAACTTCACTTTTCATTCTTTGCTTTGACGAATGATGCTTTGTACATCTTGGTTGAAAAGCGGTTTCAAGAAATAAGGAAGCACTGTACTCTCGCCACTGAAAATGGAGTACCGAGGCTTTTAGTTTAGAAATACATCGTGGACATAGGCACCTTGGCCCACAGAGTCCATGCCGACCGGAGATCACATGTACGCTAGGTCTAACCTAAACATGAGGGATAATTTGCAGAAGTCAATTAACCTACAAACCTGCACGTGGTCACAGAAAGAACGCATGAACTCCACACAGACAACACCCGTAGTCGGGATCGAACCCAGGTCCCTGGTGCTGTACGGCAACATCTCTATCGCTGCACCATTGTGCTGCCCCTTCTGGATTATATCAAAAAAATCAGGGTTTCAAGGTAAGCTTGTTCGTGAAGCAACAGTCGGGAGAGTGAGTGGTGGCTTTTAATGGAGCAAATGGAGATTATTTTCTTCCTTTAACAGATTTAGGAGGGGCAGAAGTGCGGGGAGGGCATGATGGAAAGGTTGTCACACGGAGGCTATCTGGAATTTACTGAGAGCATGGTGGAAGCCAATGCTGGGAGTGAAAATCACTTGTAGGCTTCAGGGGACATGTTGGGAATGATATTGGCACAAAGCTTTTCACTGTACCTCGGTACACGTGACGATAAACTAAACTATGGTATTGCTCTGAGACTTGCCCCTTGAGCGGTAACAATTCTATGCTGATTCCAAACTCACTGAGGGTGAGGCAGCTGTAGAGTTGCTTATTCACGGCGCCATAGACCACGTTTGATCCTGACAGCGGGTGTCCATACGGAGTTTCCACGTTCTCCCTGTGACCTGCGTGGGGCTTACACGGGTGCTTCAGTTTCCTCCCACACTCCAAAGACGTGCAGCTTGGAATTGAATATTGTCGTATGTGATATGTCACAGTGAAATGCTTTGCATACCTTGCCACGGCATGCAAATAGTCGCCCGTAAAGGGTGCATGCAGCGTTACAAGTTCCCCCTTTGTTGTTCCCTCCCTCATGCCTGTCACACTACGCCGGGCACTTCATGGCGTTCGTCCCCCCCCCCCCCCAAGGCCGAGTACCCATTGTCCATTGTTCTACCCCTCACGGCGGTCCCCCCATGCAGGGTCCTCCATTGTTCCTTCCCTCTGCAGCAGAGTCCTCACTCCACGTGTCTGTTGGTTGGCGCAAGCATGGACCGCTGCATTGACCTCTCCACTAATGCTGCGGGGTCCTCTGGATGCCCACCCAGACCCCCTGCCATGGGCTCCTCCGCCCGTGGCGCTCCAGCCTCGGCTTCTCAGCGGCATCTCCTGAAGGTGGTGTAGGTTAAATGCCGTTGGAAAAATTGTAAATTATCCTTAGTCTGTGTAGGATGGTGTAAGTGTACGGGGATCGCTGTTCAATGTGGACTCAGTGGGCTGATGGGCCTATTTACGCACCGTATCTAAAAAACTAAAACCACATCTGGCCTGACTACTTGGTCTATGTGGAAAGTTCCTTGAGAGATACTGAGGTAGTCCATCCAACCCTTGGGTCTCTGCCACACAAGCAGATAATTGCTGATCGCTTGGCATATCATGAATCTGCTTGGTGCCCAAAAATCTAATGCTGCATATCTGGAAATTGGAATATAGAGCACCTGCACGCAGATGTGCGGTTTAAATTGGCGTTGTGGTCAGTAAAGACATTGTGGGCTGAAGGGCCAGTTTCTGTGCTGTATATTCTGTATGCATATGCAATGGCAACATGCAAAGCGCTCTAGAATGGAGATTTCTCCAGATTAATAATTTCCTGGTGAAGGAAATTCTCAAATTGGGAATTCTCAAAAAGGCATGATAGGTAAGCTTGAAACTTAGGTCTTATTTGCTTTGAAAAGCCCAAATAATCCCTTAAAGGACACAACGTGCTGGAGTAACTCAGCAGGCCAGGCAGCATCTCTGAAGAATGGGGCAGGTGACGTTTTGAGTTAAACCCTTTAGTCTGAAGGTGCCAATAATACATTATTCTCCAAAAACAATCTTTGTTTGATAACGTGCTTGTAAAATACCTTGGGATACACAAGGAACTGTGTAAATGTAAATCAGAATCAAAATCATACTGAAGAAGGGTTTCGGCCCGAAACGTTGCCTATTTCCTTTGCTCCATAGATGCTGCCGCACCCGCTGAGTTTCTCCAGCACTTTTGTCTACCATCATACTTTATTAGCCAAGTATGTTACATACGAGGAATTTTATTACCATTAAAAAGCAACAAAACACACAAAATACATTTTAGCATGGAACATCCACCAGTGACTCCTCCACATTCCTCACTGTGATAGAAGGTGAAAAAAAGACCTACATTGTTATGGTTTTGTGCCCTTTCTGGACACAGATGAAGGGGATTGAAACACAGTGACCCAAACTGGCCATTCACTTTGAACGGGAAGAATTGATCAATTGTAGTCATACATGTTGGAAACATGCCCTCTGCCCCCACTTGCCCACACTGACCATCCATGTACCTGTCTGAATGTTTCTTAAACGATCGTCCCTGCCCCAACTGCCTCCTCCAGCAGCTTGTTCCATCCACCCACCAGCCTTTGTGTGAAAAAGTTACCCCTCAGATTCCAATTAAATCTTTCCCCCCCTCACCTTAAATCTATGTCTGGTTCTCCAGACGTTCTTTGAAGATGGCATGCAACCCAGGTGACTATTTACATGCTAGCCACAGAAGCAGATCCACAAACACATATTACAATTGTTCCACACTCTTAAATCTCTTCCCACAGCAACATTTCTTGCTTTAACTATGATAAACGTTATTCCTTTGTACTAGACTATGAAGCGAAGGAAATAGGCAATATTTCGGACCGAAACCTTTCGTCAGAAGCAACTAAAGTCTGAAGAAAAGTTTCGGCCCCAAACGTTGCCTATTTCCTTCGCTTCATAGATGCTGTCTCACCTGCTGAGTTTCTCCAGCACTTTTGTCTACCTTTGATTTTCCAGTATCTGCAGTTCCTTCTTAAATAATTCCTTTGTACTATACTGTTATGGTACTGAAATACACTGTGTGGCTCGATTGTAATCATGTATTGTCTCTCCGCTGACTGGGTAGCACACAACAAAAGCTTTTCACTGTGCCTCAGTACACGTGACAATAAACTGAACTCAAACTTGATTCCCCTACTCTGGGCAAGTGACTGTGTGTGGTTACCCGATCTATTCCTTTCATGATTTTATACACTATGCTGTATATATCGTTTATATTGTACAGGAAATCCCAGGGTTGGATGCTCTTGTTCCCAGATGTTACATGTGGGTGTGGCAGATGTGCGTGTTTGTAGGTTAATTACCCTCTGTTTATTGCCCTTGGTGTGTAGGGAGTGGATGAGAATGTGGGAGAACATGGAGCTACTGTGAATGGGTGACCGATGGTCAACATGGACTCTGTGGGCCGAAGGGCCTGTTTCCATGCTGTGTCTCTAAACATGTGTGATTATTAAATGAAGCAAGAACAAGTTCCCTTCTCCATCAACAAGCATTCATTCGGACAATTGGGACTGGCATGATCAGATGACAATTAAACAATCTTGGCTTCTGAGAAATGTGTAGGAAGAAACTGCAGATATTGGTTTACACAGAGAAACATAGACAATAGGTGCAGGAGTTGGCCACTCGGCCCTTCGAGCCTGCAACCCATTCAATATGATCATGGCTGATCATCCACAATCAGTACCCTGTTCCTGCTTTCTCTCCATATCCCTTGATTCCGTTAGCACTAAGAACTAAATCTAACTCTCTTGAAAACACTGTACACACACAATGCTCAGTGGGTCTCGACCCGAAACGTCACCCATTCCTCAAGTCAAGAGAGTTTATTGTCATGTGTCCCAGATAGGACAATGACATTCTTGCTTGCTGCAGCACAACAGGATATTGTAAGCAAAAATACAGAACGGTTCAGTTCAATATACACATAAATAAGCAGATAAAGTGCAACAGGTTATTACAGTTCAGAGTCCGTTTGTTGGCGAGTTTAATAGCCTGATGCCTGTGGGGAAGCAGCTGTTCCTGAACCTGGATGTTACAGATTTCAGGCTCCTGTACCTTCTACCCGATGCTAGCGGAGAGGTGACTCCTCTCCATAGATGCTGTCTCACCCGCTGAGTTTCTCCAGCATTTTGACCCTTGAGAAGGTTGGCTGTGACTGGAGAGAGGCACCGCCTGGGTCTGGGGAGGAGCTGCTCGGCTGCTGAACTGATGATCCAGTAGAACTGGTTCTGATTTGGGGCGGAGCTTTCAGGTAGGAAGTGAAACTGGGCTTGTTGGAAAAACCCGAGCTTCCCTGCTGCCCGGATTCAGCGAGAGAGGTGGGACGCCGTGCAGAAACCCCAGCCCCACAGGTGAGGGGGAAAGCAGGGGGGCAGGTAGAGAGAGGAGGGGGCTAGGTAGAGAGAGGTGGGACGCCGTGCAAAAAAACCCAGCTCCACAGGTGAGGAGGGTGGCTAGTTAGAGGGAGGGGGAAATGAGAGGGGACAGGGAGAGACAGGGGAGAGGGGGAGGAAGGGAGAGAGAGAAAGAAAGAAAGTAGGAGTGGGTAATAGGGCGAGGGAGAGGGGAGGTTGTGTGCAGTATCAGTCCGGTTACAAGCTGTGAGCTCTACCACGCGTGCCAGGAACTGCAAACAAGAGCCTCACTGCTCGCATTATCCACCGCTGGCTTCCTGTGTTGCATCTCATTCCTGAGCTCCAGTCTGTTGAGTTTTGTCAAGTTGGGAATAAAAGGGGGAAAAAACAACAGCAAAACCCGTCCTGATGCTCGCTATTCCAGTTGACTTTAATTTTATAAAAAAAACCCGTGGCTGTTGCAACAAGGCACAAACTTCACTGTGCCAGTCACTCAAATGGAATTTGTATTTTGATCTCAAGTTTTTTATGGTACATGTGGGATATTGGAGCAACAGAGAGTTTGTGTAACTCCCTCTAACACATTGCAACATCAAGCAACTGAATCATCCTACTACAGAAAGCCCTGAACTACTATCGTCCTCATTGGTGACCCTCGGACTATCTTTGATCGGACTTTGCTGGCTTTACCTGGCACTGAACGTTATTCCCTTATCGTGTATCTGTACGCTGTAAATGGCTCGATTGTAATCATGTATTGTCTTTCTGCCGACTGGTTAGCACGCAACAAAAGCTTTTCACTGTACCTCGGTACACGTGACAATAAACTGAACTGCATTGGTGAGGAGCAGTGTGTGAGTCACAAGTTTACAGGTTAGGAGTTGCAGAATTGTCCAGTGATGTTGGCTGGGCTAACAATTAACCAGCATTCTGTGGGCAAGAGATATGAGCTGGCCATTCAGCCCCTCAAATCTGTTCTATCCCCCCCTCCCTGCTGAAATCAAGACTGATCTGTGACTTCCTCCTGCTGCCTTGAACCTTTGGTCAATAAACCTGTCCCTGGTGAATACTTGACCTAGGATCAACAGCTTGATGAGTTCCGGGCTGCTGTTATGGAAGTTATAAACAAGTTACTTATTTTTACTTTTGTATTCTTAATGAATACATTCATATCCTTGTATAAAACATAAACTAAAATGGTGTGCGTAGCAGTATAACATGGCTTCAGCTAAAACATAGCTGGGAGATTAAAAAGCAATAGTTTGGAATTTAAGGGTGGCGAGTGAAGGAGAGATACGAGGGGAAATGTAAAGTTTAATAAGATTGAGTCAAGGTGGGAATTTAATGGTGGCGAGATAGAGAAACTTAGAACTGAAGAAAGATTGATGAGAAAGGAGTACATACAGCATGCAAGATAATGCAGCAGAGATAGGGCTAGAAACTAATAAAAAGCTGCTTGTTTCTGGGATTCAGAGAGCAATTAGAGAACGGACAGGTGGTGTCGTCTCTGAATGTTCCAAGCTGATATTTGCAAATAAAGGCTTTCGGCTTCTTGAAGAATTCTCTGTGTCTGTGTCATATTATCCAAATTTGAGTCTTAAAACCACGACACCGTTCATGTAGGTTTCCTGAAAACCTGGGAGCTGGTTGTTAGAAACAAGAGACACAAGGTGCTGGAGTAACTCAGCGGGTCAGTCAGCATCGCTGGAGACCATGGATAGATGACGTTTAGGGTCGGCACCCTTCTTCAGACTGATTGTCAGTCATTGTCCAACTGCAAACGTCTAGCCTGTGTTTCGTTCTGTCCACTCGATCATTCCCCCAGCTACTGTGACAATCTCAAATCTTCTGCATTGCTGAAAATGCAAACTTACCGTAGTTTGTGTAGAGATAAAGAATTGCGAAGTGGACCACACGGTGTTTGAATTGAATTTAAAATTGAGCGATATTTGGATTGAGATTTGGAAAGCAAAACCCAGACGGCTTGATTGTAATCATGTATTGTCTTTCCGTTGACTGGTTAGCACGCGACAACAAGCTTTTCAACGGTACCTCGGTACTTGTGACAGTAATAAACTAAACTTAGCAGGAACAGGCCCCACAAAGTCTGTGCAAAGACCAACTCTGAGCTGCCTGTAAATAACCCATTCCCACTAATCCCTGTATATCCATGTGCCTATCCAGGTATTTTAAACCCCACTATCGTATATGCCTCCACCACCACCTCGGCAGTGCAGGCACCCCAGGCACCCACCACCCTCTATGTGAAAAACAAATCCCCCTGCACATCTCCTTAAACCATTTCCCCTCCGATGTTGACGTTATGCCCTCTAGATTTTCACATTTTCACCCTGACTCTCTGAGAGTTGGAGAATGTCTTTGACTGCAGAATCTTTGTTACTGAAGGAAAGTGTGCAGTTTTAAACGGGTTTTGGTTGAGTTTATTGATCTCCCTCTGTCTCTCGCTCTCTCCCTCGCTCCCTCTCTCTCACTCTCTCTCATCGTGCTGCTGAACTGGTTTGGGGAACAATGCAGTGCGAGAGGAAGAGAGAGGTCACGGGAGGTCACACACAGTGAGGGATCGATTAGGTTTAGGTTTTATGTAGTCCATTGTAACGAGATACCATGGAAAGCTTTGTTCTGGCGGTATCCAAGTTTGTTGGCGTTTGTTGTCACTTGTCCTGAAATGGAACAATGGAATTCTTATTTGCAGCAGCAACGTATATAAACATAGTACATAACTGACTAAACAAGAAACATAGAAATTAGGTGTAGGAGTAGGCCATTCGGCCCTTCGAGCCTGCACCGCCATTTAATATGATCATGGCTGATCATCCAACTCAGTATCCCGTACCTGCCTTCTCTCCATACCCTCTGATCCCCTTAGCCACAAGGGCCACATCTAACTCCCTCTTAAATATAGCCAATGAACTGGCCTCAACTACCCTCTGTGGCAGAGAGTTCCAGAGACCCACCACTCTCTGTGAGAAAAAATTCCTTCTCATCTCGGTCCTAAAGGATTTCCCCCTTATCCTTAAGCTGTGACCCCTTGTCCTGGACCTCCCCAACATCGGGAACAATCTTCCTGCATCTAGCCTGTCCAACCCCTTAAGAATCTTGTAAGTTTCTATAAGATCCCCTCTCAATCTCCTAAATTCTAGCGAGTATAAACCGAGTCTATGCAGTCTTTGTTCATAAGACAAATGGTGGTTGGGAAGAAGCTGTTCCTGAACCTGGACCGTTTACCGTTACCGTTTTCAGGCGTCTGTCTGTACCTCCATCCTGATGGTAGGGGGGAAATGAGAGCCCGGCGTTGCTGCCTTACAGCCCTTGCAGCGCCAGAGTCCCGGGTTCGATCCTGACTACAGGTGCTGTCTATACGGGGTTTGCACGTTCTCCCTGTGACCTGCGTGGGGTTTCTCCGAGATGTTTAGTTTCCTCCCACACTCCAAACATTCGAGGCCCGAAACATCACCTATTTCCTTCGCTCCATAGATGCTGCCGCACCCGCTGAGTTTCTCCAGCACTTTTGTCTACCTTCGATTTTCCAGCATATGCAGTTCCTTCTTAAACACGAGGTGTAATGTTTACTTTGCATTGGTCATCACTTATCTGAAAAATGTTAGGAATGAGATAAGTGATGTCTAATGGTCAACCTAGCCAGAGGGTGGTGAATCCGTGGAGTTCCTTGCCACAGGCGGCTGTGGACGAGGCCGGCTCATTGGCTATTTTCTTCCTTGCACATCTTTAAACCGGAGATTGACAGGTTCTTGATTAGGACGGGTGTCAAAGGTTGCGGGGAGAAGGCAAGAGAATGGGCCTGTTCTTTATATTCCTTACATGTGATAAATGCTGCCTTTGCTACCAGATGTAAGGTTCAGTAGAGGCCACAAAGTCAGGCCCTTTGGCCCATCTTGTCCATGCTGACCCAGTACCAGGTTTTTCCCTTATTTCTCCCTGGACATTGCATGTATGAGTCCAAATGTACTGTAAAACCCATAATTGAGTCCGCTTTGACACCTTCCTCTGGCAGCTCATTCCACATGCAGACCACCCGCTGAGTTATAAAGTTGCTCCTGGGGTCCCTTTAAATCTCTCCTCTTTCACCTTAAGCTTGTGCCCTCTAGTTTTAGAATCCTCTACCTTTGGAATAAAAATGTGAGTGTTGATTTTATCGTACCCCTCCATATAAGGCAACTGTAAACTTGCATGCTGACTATTTCTGGCCATTGAGATCACGAATGTTAACAGTCCTGTTGTATGCTCCTCTCTGCAGGATGAAACTGTTGGTCATCGTGCATTGTTACCTCCTGTTGGCCTTGGCCACCTCCAATCTTTCCATGGCAGCCAAGATAATGGTCATCCCGCCCATCATGTTTGAGAGCCACCTGCAGATATTCCGGACACTGGCCAAGGCGCTGCACAGCCAAGGGCACGAGGTAGTTCTTGTGGTTTCCCAGGGCCGTGAGATCGAGCCGTCCCCTCACTACCGCTCTCAGCTGTACCCTGGCATGTTCACCAGCCAGACCGCCGACCAGTTCCTGCAGGACAGCATGAGGAACATCTTCTCTGGCAAGCTGACGTCGCTGGTGCTGTTTGGCATCCTGGACTCCTACACTGCAAACTGTGGGCTAATGGTGAGCAACAGGAACCTGGAGAAGCGACTGAGGGAAGAGAAGTTTGATCTGCTGCTGGTGGACCCCAACGAGATGTGCGGTTATGTCTACGCTGAAATCCTGGGCGTCAAGCACGTGACCTTCTCTACCGGGCTGTGGTTCCCGGCAGAACTTGGAGCGCCAGCACCCATCTCGTATGTCCCCGAATTTAATTCCCTCATGACCGATCGGATGAATCTCCTGGAACGAGGTTGGAACGGTTTAATTTATGTTATCAGTCGCTTGGGCACTAGATGGGCCATCCTTCCAAAATATGATTCCATTATAAAGAAGCACAAAGATGAGCCCTCCAGGTCCATGATGGAGGTGGTCCAAGCCTCCAGTATGTATCTTCTCTGCACTGACATGGCCCTGGAGTTCCCTCGCCCGACTCTACCCTCGATTGTCTTTGTGGGTGGAATCCTCACCAAGCCGGCAAACCCACTCTCAGAGGTGAGTGACTCCGTGCGTAGACACTGAAGGCCGAGGTAACCCAGCGGGTCAGGCAGCATCGCTGGAGAGAGAGGGATGGGGGACGTTTCAGGTCGAGATCCTTCTTCAGAATGAGAATCGGGGGAGAGGGCAACGGGACATAGAGACGGCGATGTAGAGAGAGAGAATGAATGTAAGATATGCAAAAGGTAACGGATACACTCAATGGCACCCAAGTAACAATGAATGATCAGAATGACGGAGGCACAAGGAGCTGCAGATGCTGGAATCTCGAGCAAAGCGCAGTGTGCTGGAGGAACTGCTGTAGTCAGAGGGTGGTGAATCTGGGGAATTATTTGCCACAGAAGACTGTGGAGGCCAAGTCAATAGATATTGTTAAGGCAGAAATAGATAGATTCTTGATTAGTTCATGTGTCAAGGGTTATGGGGAGAAGGTAGGAGAATGGGGTTAGGAGGGAGAGATAGATCAGCCATGATTGAATGGCCGAGTTGACTTGATGGGCCGAATGGACTAACTCTGCTCCTATAACTTATAAACTAAGCGGGAATCTGTGGAGAGAATGGACGGGAGATGATTCAGGTCAATTCTTCCATTCCCTCCACAGATGCGGTCTGAACTGCAAAGTTACTGAACTGCTGGGGTTAAGGTTCAAAGGTTCTTTATTAGTCACATACACCAATTGGTGCAGTGAACTGCGTATGGCCAATGCAGCACATAAATAAAGAATACAGACATAACAATAATAAAGAAATTTAAACTTAAAAAACATCCCCACTGTGGGGGAAGGCACAAAGTCCAGTCCCATCCCCGTGTCCACCCATAGTCGGGCCTATTGAGGCCTCCGCAGTCGCCTTTGTGGGGGCCCGATGTTCCAGGCCGTTCTCGCCGGATGATGGTGCTCCGGCGTCGGGAGAACCCTCACAGCGGCTTGGGACACCTGGAACGGCCGCTTCCTTACCGGGGACCGCGGCTTCCGAAGCCGACAGGCCGCGCTGGATGGAGCTCCCCCACTGGCGATCTCGGCGAGAGATCCCAGGCTCCCGATGTAAAGTTCAGCGCCGCCGCCCGCGGCTGATGCACCACAGTCCCGCAGCTCCGCGATGTTCTAATCGGCGGTCCCAGCATTCCGCAGTTCCAGCGCCGTGACCCGGGCAAGGCATCGCCCGCCCCGCGATGGCGCTCCAGCGCTGTGCCGCCGCTGAAGCCGAGGTTCTGGCCGGTCCCCTCAGGAAACCCTGCTCCAGGCCCACTGGTAGGTAGGCCGCGAGGACGGGTCAAAGGTGCTGCCCGGAGAAAAGCCGCCTCTCCGACCAGGTAGGGACCCCGAAAAGCATGTACGGACGATGGGACAATGAAATTCTTAATTGCTGCTGCACACTTGTAGACGCAACAACACACAGATAATATACAATAATCAAAAGTACAATAAAATAATAACGGCTATATTAGGTAACCATAATAATGCAGGTACTGAAGTCTGTAGTGCAACTAAAGACACAGTCCATAGACCTTCATAGTTGCTGAGGTTATTGTTGTTCCAAGGCCTGTTTGTTGCTGGGAAGAAGCTGTTCCTGAACCTTGATGTCACGGTTTTCAAGCTCCTGTACCTTCTTCCCGATGGGAGTGGCGAAATGCGAAGTTGACCAGGGTAGTGCGGGTCTTTGTTGACATTGGCTGCCTTCTTGGGGCTGAGCCTCCTGTAGATCCATTTGATGGTGGGGAGGTCAGTATCCGCGATGGGCTGGGCAACCTCCTTCATCCCTGCGTGTTTGACTTGATGAACCGGGCCACGATGCAACCAGTCAGTCCTCTCGAACATACACCTGTAGAGGTTCCATAGAGTGTTCGTTGAGGCACCAAAGCCAAGCACGTCGGGCAGTCGAGAGAGTTAGGTGTGTAGTGTGGTCGCCGAACATGGGAGGTGTGCATGGAGAATGCTGGAGTCCACTTAGTGGGGACAGGCAGTGAGGAAATAATGTCGGGATTGGGCAGAGTCCAGAGAGAGAGAGAGAGAGAGAGATAGTGTAGGGATATAAATAACATTTCAGGCTGTAACTAGCTGAATAGACCAGAGCAGAAGAGATTTTGGGCGGTCACGGTGGCGCAGCGGTAGAGTTGCTGCCTTAGAGCAGATGCAGCACCGTAGACCCGGGTTCAATCCCGACTATGGGCGCTGTGTGTACGGAGTTTATACGTTCTCCCCGTGACCTGCGTTGGTTTTCTCCGAGATCTTCGGTTGCCCCCTCCACGCTCCAAAGACGTACAGGTTTGTAGGTTAATTGGCTTGGTGTAAATGTAAAAATTGTCCCTAGTGTGTGTAGGATAGTGTTAATGAGGGGGGGGAGGGGGGCGCTGGTTGGCGCGGACCCGGTGGGCCGAAGGGCCTGTTTCCGCGCTGTATCTCCAAACTAAACTAAACCACCACTTGTTGAAGAAGGAACTGCAGACGCTGGAAAAATCGAAGGTGGACAAAAATACTGGAGAAACTCAGCGGGTGAGGCAGCATCTATGGAGCGAAGGAATAGGTGATGTTTCGGGTCGAGACGTCACCTATTCCTTCGCTCCATAGATGCTTCCTCACCCGCTGAGTTTCTCCAGCATTTTTGTAAACCACTACTTGCTCTGGTTTAATGAAGAATTTTCAATTTTCCTGATTACTCACATTAATACATTTTTAGACGTGTTCTCTGCTACCGATACATTTATAGATATTGCCATGGGAACACATCAGGGAGTCGAGGGCCATGTGTGGACACAGTCTTATCTGAGCGATCAGTTCTGTGGCAGTAATGGATTGAGGGATTCGGTATTGATTCAAGTGGTGAACAGACTACAAAGTGGGAAATGTGTTTACATTGATTTTGTTTCCTCTTCTGTCCGAGTTAAGTGTGAAGCGGAGTGGTTAAGTGACTGGTTGGGCCAAATGTCAGTGATGTCTCCTGTCAAGTTGACACTTGCTTCACGCTGGTTCCGCAGGTCTGCTCCTGGTGAAGGTGGGTGGCAGCTTGCAGCAGCGTTGCACCCACGTACGCACTTGTCCTGTTCCTTCATTCAAGCCACCTTCGCGGTCTATTTAATGATGAGGAATTAATAGGCTTGCAGTCGGAGGTACGACGGCAATTACTCCTGCTGTTTCTGCGCCCTCTGCAACTCTTGTTTGTGATTGTAAAGGGCCTGTCCCACCAGCATGCAACTCCATGCGATGAGCGCGACCTAACATGGTCGCTTCAGCCGTCCAGCGTCGCGGGGCCGGTCCCACTTCGAACGCCGGAGCCATGCAGAATTGTGCGGAGTTCGTCCCGACATCGCGCGGGGCTCCGAAAAACTGACTGTTCAAAAATTCCACGCTGCAACGGCTTGTCGGCTCGCAGTCGCCTCGACGCATTACACACCGTCTCGACGTTGTGCCTCCGTGACCCTCTCTGTAGGTGCCTCCGTGACCCTCTATGTGTGGGGCTCCATGGCCCTCTCTGTGTGTGCCTCTGTGCCCCTCTCTGTCCTGGCGAACTTACCTTAGACTTTGCTCCAAGTTCGCCTCACTTTGCGCCGCGTTGCGCCACTCACCCGACCTCCGCGCGGCCCTCGCTGACGGTTTGGTCGCGCTTGCCGCATGCAGGCGCATGCTGGTGGGAACGGCCCTGTACAGGGGATCACCCGACCTCCGCGCGGCCCCCGCGTCTAGTTTGATCGCGCTCATCGCATGGAGTCGGATGCTGGTAGGACAGGCCCTTAACACTAGCCCCCGTGGTGGGGAGCTCATTGTGCCTCAAACATCCAAAGCAATTCAATGAATGAATGAATACGTTTGTTTAAGAAGGAACTGCAGATGCTGGAAAATCGAAGGTAGACAAAAGTGCTGGAGAAACTCAGCGGGTGAGGCAGCATCTATGGAGCGAAGGAAATGGGCAACGTTTCGGGCCGAAGGCCTTCTTCAGACTGAATGAGTAGGTTTATTGGCCAAGTTTGTTCACATACAAGGAATTTGCCTTGGTGCTCCGCTCGCAAGTAACAACACGACATACAGTAACAACTAAGAATGATACATAAAACATTCAATATTATTAATAAAACATTATAGTTTAAACACGTGAATGAGATAAAATACCAGAGCACAAGGAGGCGACAGGCTTTCTGCTCAGTCACTGACAAAGCCGAGGGTGCTTTAAAACTTGTCCTTTGATGGACTTTGTCCTCCGTCTATGGACTAGTTTGCTGAAGACCTCATAAAACATAGACGCCGAATTAGGCCATTCGGCCCATCGAGTCTGCTCTGCCATTCACAGAAACATAGAAATAGCCTGATGGCTGTGGGGAAGAAACTGTTCCTGAACCTGGATGTTACAGATTTCAGGCTCCTGAACCTTCTTACTGACGGCAGCGCTTGTCCAACGTCATCTTTTAGCTCATGCCCCCCAATCCAAGCATAACTCCGTCAAACAACTTCTGAACCCTCTCCTAAAGCCCCCATAGTCTTGGAGTGACCAGAACTGCACGCAAATTGCAGAATGATCTACGTTGGAATGGTCAGACTCATCATGTAACAGTGAAAGCACCAGGTGTCTGAAACTTCCTGAGGCGCAACTTCCATCATTGTTCAGCTTCTGTCAAGGAGAAGCTGTATTTCACCCTTGTTAGACCTCATCTGGACTATGCAGTTGCAGCTTGGGACCCATACACAGATAGAAACATTTCATCCATCGAACGTGTCCAAAGACAGGCCGCTCGATTTGTTACTAACACCTACGAGAGAGAAGCGAGTGTCACCAAACTTCTGAATTCTCTGGGCGGGGTGGAACCCTCTCCAAGACAGACGTGAAGCTCACCGTTTGACCTGTTTTTACAAAATGTTAAATGGTCAGCTAGACATAGATCACAAGACCTACACCAACCCCAAACCAATTAGGAGCAGACGAGGGCATCCGATCCAATTTGTGGTCCCAGCCTCAAAGACAGATGTGTACAGCAATTCGTTCTTCCCACGCACTATTAAAGCACGGAATAATCTCCACCAAGCCACGGTTGCCCAGCCAGATGCAACTAAATTTAAAGTGGCACTTTCTTCCCAATAACCCTCTCTGGCTAAACCCCTCCCTTCACCACCTCCAGTTTAAATTCCAGTTGGAATATTTTGGAGGACCAAGTAACCAAGAACCAAGAAGGATACTCCAAACGCTGCCCAACCAAAGTCCTTCAGATCCTGATCTCCTGACTCTTATACTCGATGCCCTGACCAATGAAAGCACGCATACCATATATCTTTATTGATCTGAGAGATTGACTGACTCGTCTCCAAAGATAGTGCTGAACTATTATTTTTAATGTATTTTGTGATGTGAGCTTTGCTGGCAAGTTGACAATGTGGCGTTTTAAACCTCACCAGTCATTCTGGTGATAGTTCTCCTGCAGCTGTCGGGTCGGGAGAAGACCCAGGACAATGATGTGCAGAAGGAACTGCAGACGAAACGTGTAGGAAGGAACTGCGGATGCTGGTTTAATCCGTACACACAGAAAGCTCGGGCAACTCAGCGGGTCAGGCAGTATCTGGGGAAAAGGACTCGGTGACGTTTCGGGACAAGACCCTTCTTCAGACCGTCTGGAAGAAAGATCTCGACCTGAAACATCGCCCATTCCTTTACTCCAGAGAATCTGCGGATGCTGGTTTAAACCGAAGACAGACACAAAAAGCGGGAGTGTAACTCAGTGGGTCGGGCAGCATCTGCAGTGGGAACGTAGACCCGCTGAGTTACTCCAGCTTTTTGTGTCTGTCTCCAGGATAATCATTGCCAGGGATCCATCCTGTATTATTCCCTCTTTTGTCTTGACGTTGTGATCTTGTTGAGACTTTTGTAAAGGGCAAAGGAACCAAAGTGGTGGAGGAACTCAGCGAGTCGGGCAGCATCTGTGGTGGGGACGGACAAAGGGCGTTTTGAGTCGGGATCCTTCTTCAGACATTTTGCTTTCCCGATCAGACTGAAGAAGGGCCCTGATCTACATCGGTGAGACCAAGCGTAGGCTTGGCGATCGCTTCGCTGAACACCTCCGCTCGGTCCGCAATAACCAACCTGATATCCCGGTGGCTCAGCACTTCAACTCCCCCTCCCATTCCGAATCCGACCTTTCAGTCCTGGGCCTCCTCCATGGCCAGAGTGAGGCCCACCGTAAATTGGAGGAGCAGCACCTCGTATTTCGCTTGGGTAGTTTACACCCCAGCGGTATGAACATTGACTTCTCTAATTTCAGGGAGTTCTTACTGTCTCCTCCCCTTCTCAGCTCTCCCTTAGCCCTCTGGCTCCTCCTCTTCCTTTCTTCTTCCCCCCCCCCCACCCTCACATCAGTCTGAAGAAGGGTTTCGGCCCAAAACGTTGCCTATTTCCTTCACTCCATAGATGCTGCTGCACCCACTGAGTTTCTCCAGCACTTTTGTCTACCCTGAACACAATTACTCCAGATGTGGTCTGATCAATTCATATAATTGCAGTAAAATATCTTTATTCATTAAATCCCCTTGCAGTAAAAGCCAACATAAAGATAGACACTCAAATAGCTGGAGTAACTCAGCGGGACAGGCAGCATCTCTGAAGAGAAGGAATAGGTGGAGACCCTTCTTCAGGGCCAACATAACATTTGCTTTAGTTACTGTAACTAGTTGGATTTCTATGCCAATCCTACTGTGGTCATCGGCGATAAGATTCATTGTTATTATCCCATTATTATTTTATTTGGGATTTGAGTTTATCTCTGGATTAGAAGGCCAAGTGTTTAACTACTGATGTGTCTGTTTGTCGAGCCCGCTGTGTCGATTGTGGGGTGGAGTTAGAGATCAGCCATGATTGAATGGCGGAGTAGACTCGATGGGCCGAATGGCCTAATTCTACTCCAATAATAGACAATAGGTGCAAGAATAGGCCATTCGGCCCTTCGAGCCAGCACCACCATTCAATGTGATCATGGCTGATCATCCCCAATCAGTACCCCGTTCCTGCCTTCTCCCCATATCCCCTGACTCACTATTTCTAAGAGCCCTATCTAGCTCTCTTGAAAGTATCCAGAGAACCAGGCTGAGAATTCCACACACTACTCTCTGTGAGGAAAAAGTGTTTCCTCGTCTCCGTTCTAAATGGTTTACCCCTTATTCTTAAACTGTGGCCTCCGGTTCTGGACTCCCCCAACATCGGGAACATGTTTTCTGCCTCTAGCGTGTCCAAACCCTTAATAATCTTTTAGACATGACTTTAGAATTAAGGGACAGAGGTTTAGGGGTAACATGAGGGGGAACCTCTTTTCTCAGAGAGTGGTAGCGGTGTGGAATGAGCTTCCAGTGGAAGTGGTGGCGGCAGGTTCGTTGGTATCATTTAAAAATAAATTGAATAGGCATATGGATGAGAAGGGTATGGAGGGTTATGGTATGAGCGCAGGCAGGTGGGACTAAGGGAAAAAAGTTGTTCGGCACGGACTTGAAGGGCCGAGATGGCCTGTTTCCGTGCTGTAATTGTTATATGGTTATATGGTTAATCTTATATGTTTCAATAAGATCACCACTCATCATTCTAAACTCCAGAGTGTACAAGCCCAGCTCCATTCTCTCAGCACATGACAGTCCCGGGGCTATTTTTCATCACAATTCCAGCGTGTGCCTCCTCTGCCTGGCTCAGAATAAGGCATCACCGCAGCAGAAGGCAGTAAGGAGCAGTGATGGATGGGTAACTGGTGGGAGTTTAATTAAAATGGTGATGTGGTGTTGAAAGGAAGAGTGGAAAATATTCTGTGTATGTCATAGGGATGTCAGTGCAAGCAACCAGGCTTCAGTTCCCCAGGGGTGTTGCCCTTAACATCTGTGTCCTTGAGCAATGAAGCCAGTGCTTGTAGTCTGCGTCTGGCACAGGGGTAATAATAAAGATAGTCACAAAGTGCTGGAGTAACTCAGCCGGTCAGGCAGCATCTGTGGGGAAAAGCAACAGGTGACGTTTCAGGCCACAACCTTTCTTCAGAGTTTATTTGTAGGAAGGAACTGCAGGTGCTGGTTTAAACCGAAGGTAGATACAAAAAAACTGAAGTCTGAAGAAGGGTCTCGACCCGAAACGTCACCCATTCCTTCTCTCCAGAGATGCTGCCTGTCCCGCTGAGTTACTCCAGCATTTTGTGTCTATCTTCGGTGTAAACCAGCATCAGCAGTTCCTTCCTACACATTACATCTGTTTAATTCCACAGGGCAGCTGCTGCTGACAGGCAAAGTGTGAAAGGAGGTGGCATGGTGTCATTCAGCTTGCACATGAAGTCTTTTGTGGAGAACACCAGACTACTAGAGTCGCTGCCTCACAGCGTCAGAGACCCAGGTTCAATCCTGACCTCGGCTGCTGTCTGTGTGGAGTTTGCGTGTTGTGATGGTGGGGTTTCCTCCCGCATTCCAAAATCGGATGAGTTGGCCCCCTGTGAATACAGGTGGAATATTGGAATAGTGAATGGGAAAGTGTGGACACTATCTGGGTCATGCTTGGCCACGCCACACGTCTCCGCTCTCCATTAAAGGAAAGCTAGATATTCTGCAGATACCCCAGAGTCTGGTTTGATTTGCTCTTAAATGGTTTATGATTTATTGAGTCAATATTAAATGTAAGGCTAATGGTGACAAGTTCGCAGAAAAAGTAGAATCATCTTCTTTTCGTGTCCATCCTGTTACAAATGTTGACATCGCTGTCATCATCCGTCCTGAAAAGGACGCAAGCTTCCGGTGACAGTCAGTGGGAGCCGTCACTTGTTGCAAGAGATGATGGTGGTAGCGGAATCAGCTCGGGATACTCCCAGTTTCCAGCCCCGCGCAGTGGACGCTTCTGCTACGGGGCCAAGAGTAGAATGTTTCTACTTTTATTGCTTGTACGTCCCAGACTGTGCAGGCAAGTACAAATCCAATTCCATTTGCAGATGATGCCGCCATTGTGGGCCGAATATTAGATAATGATGAGATGGAGTACAGGAGGCAGATTGAGAACCTGGTGGCCTGGTGCAGAGACGCCTACCAATGTCAGCAAGGCAAAGGAGTAAAGGGCCGGTCCCACTTTCACCACCTAATTCACGACCACTGCCGAGTTTGCCCTTGACTCAGACTCGCAGCACGGTCGTCAAGAGGTTGTAGCAGGTCGTGATGCTAGGCGTAGGTACTCGTGGCATCAAATAGGTCGGGGCGTTTTTTCTAGCCTGATGAAAAATGTCCACGAGTAAAAAAAGGTCATGAATTAGGTCGTGAAAGTGGGACAGGCCCTTTAAGAGAAGCTCGCAACTCATTGTAGTAAGCTGGACCCGTAGAAACATAGTTTTATAAGCTATAGAATATCACATGTAGACTTTATTGCTTGACTCTAACCCAGAACCTGAGGGTAAAAGATGTTCCTCATGTGTGTGTTTTTGATTTATCCGAAGGAGCTGGCGGCCTGGGTGGAGGATGCGGTGGATGGGGTGGTGGTGGTGTCATTTGGAGCCGGAGTCAAATACCTGTCGGAAGAGTTATCAACGAAACTCGCAGCTGCTGTAGGACGTCTGCCTCACAAAATAATCTGGAGGTGGGTGAGCAAGAGGTGGCAATGAAAAGTAGGAAGCTGGAGGATGGGGGGGGCAAGGTAATAGAAAATAAGCAAATAAGGGGAGAGAAATTAAGCTAAGCTATCCAATTAAAATTAAAGAGGAAAGAATGTTTTAAAAGAGGGCAACTGGTAATGTTGAAGAAAGAAAGGGCAGGCTCTGGTTAGACCACATCTGTGTAAGACCATATTGTGTACAGTTTTGGTCTCCTAATTTGAGGAAGGACATCCTTGTGATTGAGGCAGTGCAGCGTAGGTTCACGAGATTGATCCCTGGGATGGCGGGACTGTCATATGAGGAAAGATTGAAAAGACTAGGCTTGTATTCACTGGAGTTTAGAAGGATGAGGGGATTTCTTATAGAAACATATAAAATTATAAAAGGACTGGACAAGCTAGATGCAGGAAAAATGTTCCCAATGTTGGGTGAGTCCAGAACCAGGGGCCACAGTCTTAGAATAAAGGGGAGGTCATTTAAGGCTGAGCTGAGGAAAAACTTTTTCACCCAGAGAGTTGTTAATTTATTCATTCCCTGCCACAGAGGGCAGTGGAGGCCAAATCACTGAATGGATTTAAGAGAGAGTTGGATAGAGCTCTAGGGGCTAGTGGAGTCGAGGGATATGGGGAGAAGGCAGGCACGGGTTATTGATAGCGGACGATCAGCCATGATCATATTGAATGGCGGTGCTGGCTCGAAGCCTCCTCCTGTACCTATTTTCTATGTTCCTATGAGTTGAGGAGTGAGTGAATTCCTTCCTTCCTCCACTTCCCCATTATCATCTTCCCAGCAGTCCAACATCCATTCTTGCCGCTTATATCTCTGGAAAAAAAATGTTGATGTCCTCTTTTATATTATTTCATCTTTTCTCCCTGTATTCCCCTTTTAGTTTAGTTTTTGTTTTACAAAGTAGTCTCTTCCTTCTACCTTTAAATAGCAGCTCTTTGTAAAATTGGGTCAAGCCATCAATCTTATCTTCATCCTTCAGGTACTTTGGAAAGAAGCCAAGTGGCTTGGGGAACAAAACAAAACTGATGGAATGGATCCCACAGAATGATCTCCTTGGTATGTATCGGCAGTCTTCTGGTACCTCCAATTGTTGACTGTTGCAATTGGTTTTGATCACCAACTAAACAATGAGATACTGATTGGGGATGATCAGCCATGATCGCATTGAATGGCTCGAAGGGCCGAATGGCCTACTCCTGCACCTATTGTCTATTGAGATTTAAAAATGCATGGATTGCACCACCGTGACATTAAATTACAAGGCAACATTGTGAAAACATATCGCCCAAGAAGACTTCCCCTTTCTATGACGGTGGCCCTATTTTCCAAATTAGTGTATATATAAATGCTGCCTAAAGTCCTCAATTTACTTTTCATGATCTGGTTCTGGTGAGCAGCTTATCAGCTGGCACGATGCTGACACCTTAGAAGCAACTGAAACAGAATTGACCAAAAAGGTCGATGAGCCGTGCTGTAGATGTTGTGTACATGGACTTCTCAAGGCGTTCGGCAAGTTTCCGCATGGTAGGCTGCTCTGGAAGGTTAGATCGCATGGGATCCAAGGAGAGATAGCTGAATGGATAGCAAATTGGCTTTATGGAAGAAAGCAGAGGGTTGATGGTGGAAGGTTGCTTCTCAGACTGGAGGCCTGTGACTAGTGGTGTGCCTCAGGGTTCGGTGCTGGGCCCGTTACTGTTTGTCATCTATATCAGTGATTTGGATGAGAACATACAGGGCAAGATTAGCAAGTTTGCTGATGATACAAGAGTGAGTGGTTTTGCAGATAGTGAAGATGGTTGTGAACGATTGCAGCAGGATCTGGATCGATTGGCCAGGTGGGCGGAGGAATGGTTGATGGAATTTAATACAGAGAATTGTGAGGTGTTGCATTCTGGGATGTGCAACATGGGCAGGACCTACACAGTGAATGGTCGGCCTCTGGGTAGTGTTGTAGAGCAGAGGGATCTAGGAGTACAGGTGCATGGTTCCTTGAAGGTCGAGTCGCAGCTAGAAAGGGTGGTCAAAAAGGCTTTTGGTACATTGTCCTTCATCAGCCAGAGTATTGAGTCTAGAAGTTGGGAGGTCATGTTGCAGTTGCATAAGATGTTGGTGAGACTGCATTTAGAGTATTGTGTTCAGTTCTGGGCACCGTATTATAGGAAAGATATTATCAAGCTGGAAAGGGTTCAGAGAAGATTTAAGAGGATGTTGCCAGGACTAGAGGGTGTGAGTTATAGGGAGAGGTTGAATAGGTTGGGTCTCTTCCCTGGAGCGCAGGAGGATGAGGGGTGATCTTATAGAGGTGTACAAAATCACGAGAGGAATTGATTAGGTAGATGCGGAGTCTCTTGCCCAGAGTAGGTGAATCAAGGACCAAAGGACATAAGTTTAAGGTGAAGGGGAAAAGATTTAATAGGAACCTGAATGGTAACCTTTTCACACAGAGGGTGGTGGGTGCATGGAAGAAGCTGCCAGAGGTGGTAGTTGGAATTGGGACTATCCCAATGTTTAAGAAACAGTTAGGCAGGTACATGGATAGGACAGGCATACCCTCGAGTTGGTAGCCTGGTGCTCGTCAGTGGGGTCATGGTCCAGGGGTGAAGAAGGGTTTCGGCCCAAAACATTGCCTATCTCCTTCGCTCCATAGATGTTGCTGCACCCGCTGAGTTTCTCCAGCATTTTGTGTACACATGGATATGACAGGTTTGGAGAGATATGGACCAAATGCAGGCAAGTGGGACATGTTGCATTAGGGTTAGGAACGTTGGGCCGAAGGGCCTGTTTCCACACTGCATGACTAAATTGGAAGCGCAGTTGACAAGATCGGAGACTGTGACAAACGCTGTGGCAATAATGCAAGGCTATCCTCTGGATTACCCAGGGAATCTGTTTCTGTGTTACATCTCACGCTAATATTCACAAAGTTTAATAGATTTTCATGGCACTGCTAGTTTCATTAACACTGGCTTATTTGATTTAGGTCATCAGAATATCAAAGCATTTTTGAGCCACGGGGGCTTAAATGGTGTCTATGAATCCATCTACCACGGCGTACCAGTGGTAGGGATACCATTCTTTGGAGACCACTACGATATCATGACAAGAGTTCATGCCAAAGGCATGGGGATTTATCTGTCCTGGAACAGAATGTCAACAGAAGATATTTATCAAGCTCTCATCACAGTGACCACCGACCCAAGGTAAGAACCAATTCCCCACACCACCAGGCTGCCCGGGCAGACCAGTTGCTCCACCTCGCTTTGCAACAATCATCTTGAAGAACAACCCATTGGAACCCAGTTTCCTTTCCCCAAATTCTTGCAGTTTCTCTTTGAGGAGTCAGAGCTGTGTAGCACACAAACCTTGCCCATGCCGACCAAGTTGGCCCATGGCCTTCTAAATATCTGTTTAAATACCTTTTAGATGCCATAATAGTATCCACTTCTATAGCTTGCTTTGGCAGTTTGTTCCAGGTATATTCTACACTCTGAGTGAAAAACTTGCCCCTGAAGTCCTCTTAAATCCCCCCCACCCCAAGGCTATGTCCTAACTTTAGTTCTCAAATACCCTGAAGGCCAAGTCTTGCCGATGTCTAAGGTGGAACTTGACAGGTTCTTGATTAGTAAGGGTATCAAGGGTTATGGGATGAAGGCAGGAGAATGGGGTTGAGAGGGAAAGATGATTGAATGATAGAGCAGTCGTTGGGCCGAATGGCCTATTTCAGCTCATTATGACATGAACTTTATTATAAGGCAAGCATACCAAATGTCTTAGCCAATAGGTGCAGGAGTTGGCCATTCGAGCCAGTTCCCCATTCCTGCCTTCTCCCCATATCCCCTGACTCCGCTATCTTTAAGAGCCCTATCTAGCTCTCTCTTGAAAGCATTCAGAGAATACTTCACCACACTGCGCACCTGGCTTTCCACTTGTACTTTTAGATCTCTCTGTTGTGCGACACAATCGAGGGTCCGACCATTTACTGTGCACGTCCTTCCGCACTGTAAATAAATGATGGGTCTTTGTCCCAAACATTATGGAGGGCACTGTATGCAGTACAACACTTCACACTTGTAAGGAGTAAATTCCATTTGCCATTCCTTGGTCCAAAGTACAAAGGGATCTAGATCTAGTTGTAAATGGAGATATCCTGCCTCTGATTACGATACCCTCACCCTTCAGGTTTTTTATCCTCTTTTTTCTAGTCGGTATCCGCCAACTAACCAGTGCACTCCACAACAAGGCTTCTATTTATAACAGATTTCTTTGCACTCTTCTAAATTTGCTTGGTGCCAGTAACCATTACATAACCTCCGGGATTAGTTTAGTTTAGAGATACAGCGAGGAAACGGGCCCTTCAGTGCGCCGACCAGCGATCCCCGCACACTAGCGCTATCCTACACACACTAGGGGTGATTAACAATTAACACCAAGCCAATTAACCTACAAACCTGCACGACTTTAGAGGGTGGGAGGATACTGGAGATCCTGAAGAAAGCCCACACAGGTCACGGAACGAAAGTACAAACCCCGTACAGACAACACCCGTAGTCAGGATGGAACCCGGGTCTCTGGTGCTGGATGGCAGCAACTCTACAACAGCGCCACCGTGCCGCCCCTTAATTAAAAACTTAAAGACACAAATCAGCGCACGTGTACTGTCACGAACTGACACGGGTTTGCTCTGACTACCAGGTACAAGAAGCAGGCGATGTACTTGTCCAAACTGTATCGGGACCAACCTCTTCACCCAGTGAACCGTACCGTGTACTGGCTGGACTACGTTCTACGACACAACGGAGCGACACACCTGCGGCCCACCCTGTACGAGATGGCCTTCTATCAGTATTACATGCTGGATGTGGCGGCCATTTCAATCGCGTGTGTGATATTACTTTGCTACTGTTTGCGAAGACTGCTGAGAAAACTGAAAGAAAGACTGTCGCCAAAAGTCAACTGCAGTCAAATGCAGAATGGTATTCAAAATAGAAAGATCATATCAGATGGCAAGAAAAAGAAGTGATCCAACTCACCAGTGATACCCAACTTGGTTTCTTAACACTTGAAACACAGTTGCATAAGTATTTTGTTAGCCTCAAGCTAATGGAAGTTTTATGTTATTTCTACTGAATTTTTTATAATAAAGATTATCTTTATAAATTGGTGGAGACATTTTCTATTGTTTTAAGCCCTGCTATAGCTGTTTATTCTCCACCTAATTTATCCTTATTTAACTTGCAGGTCAGGCAGTATCTGCGGAAGGACATTTTGGGTTGAGGCTCTTCTTCAGAGACTCGAGTCTGAAGAAGGGTTCTGACATGAAACATCATCTTTCCATTTCCTCTACAGATGCTGCCGGGCCCGCTGAGTTACTCCAGCACTTTGGGTTTTACGCAAGATCCCAACGCCTGCAGTTCCTTGTACTTCTTCTTCCCCCATTACTTTTCATTGTTACTTTTGATGACTCTGGCAAAGACTAATTTATTATCTGTTGTTATGAGCAAGATGGCTTGAAGACCAGCTCCTACCCTGACGTTGAGGAATACAGCTGTGGGCTATACATGCCAGATGGACAGTGGCCACATTGGTGGACTAGCAAGCCAAGACTGATGAGGGTGGGGACGGACAGAAGTTACGAGCTCCCCCCACACTGTGAAAACTCTAGATGAACACAAAAAGCTGGAGCAACTCAGAGGCTCAGACAGCATCTCTGGAGAAAAGGAACATTTCGGGTCGAGACCATTCTTCAGACTCTCAACAATACTGCCCAGGTCTTTGGCGAATGCTCCAATGGGACAACAAGTACAGTAAAAACAACAGTCCCTTCCCCCAAGCTGGGTTGACCATGATGTGCGAGTTTGAGACAAGACAGACACATTCCATGTGGAGCTTTGTACAATTAGTTTTCAGTCTTATTTCTATCAAAAATTAGCACTAAGTTATTAATGCTTAAATGATATGGATTATTCCACACACTCGTATCATCACTGTGACTCTTCACAATGTCCAAATGCAGCCAAACCAAAATTAAATTGATGCACTAAGTTACCACCTGAAATGATCCCAGAAGCATTGGATAAATTCATAGTTTTATTAATGTTGTTCGATTACTTCTGCATAAAGCAGGTCAGCGTGATAACCTAGCCACATCTTGCAATCATGCCCAATCACAGATGCTGCCCAGGTTAAAGATAGACACAAAATGCTGCAGGTTACGCAGCATCTCTGGAGAAAAAGAATAGGTGATGTTTTGAGTTGAGAGTCAGGGAAGAGGGAGATGGGTGATGAGGTACTATGAACAAATGAACGCCTGACTTGTGCACACTAGACCAGTGCTTCTTAAACTGCTGAATGGTTCACCCGAGGGTGAATTAAACATTTGGGGTTAATTTATGTTTTTTGCTCAAGTGACAAAATAAATTATATATAAAATGGTACACAAGGGAGAAAAAGAGGAAAATTCCCAAAAAACATAAGAAAATATAGGCGAGGATGAATGAAATGTTGTGATAGACTCAAGGGTGAATGGCACTGAAATAGTTTAAGAAGCACTGCATGAGACCCAGCTTTTGGATTCGCTGACTGCCACAGGCATCTCCAGCAAGGTGGGAACTGGGCTCATGGCTGCATCTGTAGAGCTCAACTAAACCCCCTGGTGTAACTACAAATTGCTTAAATATACTGCTGAGTGGCCGCAATTCCAATTTGCCAGTGCTTTCTCAGGAACAGAATCCTGTTGAACTTTGGGAACCAAATAAACATCTCAAATCAGCCATGGGTTATTTCCAAGCTTCATAAAATCTCAATATCTTGAGCTTATGAATACACAAACTTACTAAACCCATATGCTCACTAACAAATACATAATCTTGCTTTGAAATAAACATCTTGCCACTGAAATTAATTTCATTTCAGCAGCCTCTCAACAATGATATCCTTGTACCTACTCTCTCTAGAGCAGCAATTCTTTCGCATGGTCTACAGTTCGGTGTAGATGGTTTCCAAGGGTTTGGTCTGCATTTTTTACAGAAATCCCAAGCTCAGCTGCAGGTTTTGAAACACGTTGCAGAATGCTGTCACCCTGGTTCCAGACACTTCTTGCTACGTAACCAGTGAGATATGGAACTCATTATTGTCAAATATCAATGGTCTCTTGGGTGGGTCTGGGTCCTTGTCAGCTTTGTGGAGCAGTTTGAACAGTCCCGTTCCTATGTTCATTGGGATTCCCATGATAATACATTCTGACACACCTTCAGAGACAAAAGGAAGAGCAGTGTGGTTAGGAGGAGCAGGGAGGATGAAAGATAAACACTAAACACCGTGACCAAAGCTTTCGTTAATCAAACTAATTCAACACTGAAACAACATGTCTTACTTACCACAAACAGAGTCTTTCTGTCCAAAGTAGGCTGCATCAAACAAGTGATCTGCAGTTTTCTCAAATGATGCCAACATCAGAACACTCTCTTTCATTTTTGCTAAGCCAAATCGTGTTATTCCCAACACTTCTCCCTGCAGAGTGAAGGAGGCTGCAATTATACGTGCATCAACTTCAATGATATACAACCTAATCCATGTTTAGTTTATTCTTACGTGTACCGAGGTACAGTGAAAATCTTTTCTTGCGTGCTAACCAGTCAGCAGAAAGACAACGCATGATTACAATCCAGCTATTCAGTGTACAGATACATGATAAGGGAATAACGCTAAGTGCAATATAAAGCCAGTAAAGATAGTCTGAGGGTCTCCAATGAGGCAGATAGTGGTTAGATGTTAGAAATTACAAATGTGTCAACTGAAAATATCTTGGAAGAATTTTGGGGAATTTTGTAAAACGAGGCATACTTTTTTAGGTGAGAATCAAATAGGAGGGAGGACATTTCATAAATTCAAAATTAGATTAATAAATTTGAAAATCCATTGATTTTAAAGACAGACGAAAATTTCACACACAAATTGTATGAGGAACATTTAAGTAAATATCATTTTAAGAGCAAATTGGAGGAATACTAAAGGGGCATGGCATCCTCAAACTTTATTCCAGCAATTTGTATGCTGCATGAAGCCCAGGGTTATCTGCCTGTTGCACCTCACAGCATTGGTTTGGAACAAATAACTGTTGCTCAAGCCACTGAGTCTTCCTAGTTGAAGGCAAAGCATTTCCCCTTGTTCAGCAGTGCTTTTGACACCTTGAGGACATTCATCAGACAAATTAGGAACTGAAGCCAGATCACGTGGAACATAGAAACATAGACAATAGGTGCAGGCGTAGGCCATTCGGCCCTTTGAGCCAGCACCGTTATTCAATACGATCATCCAAAATCAGTACCCCGTACCTGCTTTCTCCCCATATCCCTTGATTCCATTAGCCCTAAGAGCTAAATCTAACTCTCCCTTGAAAACATCCAGTGAATTGGCCTCCACTGCCTTCTGTGGCAAGAATTCTACAGATTCACAACTCTCTGGGTGAAAACATTTTCTTCATCTCAGTCCTAAATGGCTTACCCCATATTCTTAAACTGTGACCCCTGGTTCTGGACTCCCCCAACATCAGGAACATTTTTCCTGCATCTAACCTGTCCAATCCCGTAAGAATGTTATATGTTTCTCTCATCCTTCTTAATTCCTGTGAATACAAGCCCAGTCGACCCATTCTTTCCTCATATGTCAGTCCCCCCATCCCAGGAATTAACCTGGTGAACCTACGCTGCACTTCCTCAATAGCAAGAATGTCCTTCCTCAAATAATGGGAGCCTAATCTAATCTAATACTCAGGCACGGGTTATTGATAGCGGGCGATCAGCCATGATCACAATGAATGGCGCTGCTGGCTCAAAGGGCCGAATGGCCTCCTCCTGCACCTATTTTCTATGTTTCTACTCGTCTCTCTCTGCAAATGCTTCTTGTTCTGGTATTCACCTTGTAAGTCATCAGGTCCGACAGAAGCATGACATGTCTTCTGTCGATGCTCATCCCGTGATTTTTCATGGTGTACTGGATCTCGTGGATGATGGTGGATCGAGCAGCTTCGATACCCAAGGTCTTCTCTACCTGTGAACCATTACAAAATACAAACTCACAAACAAAAGCATCGACACTTCTAACCAAAAGATTTACAAACTGGGACACCCCGACAAGGCCAGCATTACAAAAACAGAACGTGCAAACTGCTCACAGTCAGCACCTGAGTCGGGATCGAACCCGGATCTCTGGCGCTGTGAGGCAGCAGCTCTACCAGCAGTGCCACTGTGTCCCTAATACTGAAGATAAACCTTCAGATAAAGCAGGACACTTTCAGATTTATACTGAGCTGGCCTTGTGGTGAAGCATGGGACAAGCTTCTCACTCTCAATTCCCAATACAATCATTCAGGTTGTGTAGGAAGGAACTGCAGATGCTGGTTTAAGCCGAAGGTAGACACAAAAAAGCTGGAGTAACTCAGCGGGACAGGCAGGATCACTGGGGAGAAGCAATGGGTGACGTTTTGGGTCGAGCCCTGAGAGTCTGAGGAAGGGTCTCGACCCGAAACGTCACCCATTGCTTCTCTCCGGAGATGCTGGAGTTACTCCAGCTTTTTGCGTCTACAATCGTTCAGGTTGAAGGGATGCGGAACCGGAGAGAAGTTTCCGCAGTTAGGCAGCACCCCAGAAGCACCCGCAGATGGCAATGCCACACACAGGGTATTGTGCAGGGACAAGCAGTGCAGATGTACATTACCTCATAGGTGTTGTTTGATGTGGTTTCAATCCCTTTGACTCCATGAGTTGCCATGACTGCACGCAAGTTGTCACCTTCCACCAGCAACTTGTACTTCTCTTTTCCACACTGCTCATCAATATGAATAACTGCCCTGGAGACCTCAGGGATGCCCTGGACAACAATCTGAAACATTGGTAAGATAGACCTTCTTAAATGGTGAATCGTACACCAAGGCGAAGGCAAGGTACATACACAATTTTGAATAGCCATGGAACTATATTATTAGCATGAAATAACACTCAATAATGTAATGAATGTGACCAGAGTTGGATTTAGTCAATGTGAGCAGAGAGCTAGATTTTCTCCACCCATGAATCAAGTTTACAGAATTTAACCCAGCACACGATACAGGAAAAGCACTTTGATTCCAAGCAGAGGATGGTTCTGATTAGTTTAGTCTAGAGGTACGGCACAGAAACAGGCCCTTTGGCCCGCCGAGTCCGTGCCGACCTACAATCTATCCTACACACCAACGTCAATTGACATCGACCAAATAACCCCACAAGCCTGCACGTCTATGAAAAAACCTGCACTGTTACAGGGAGAACGTGCAAACTCCACACAGACAGCACCTGTAAATCTCTAACACTCTGCTTGCAAGTTTGCAGAAATGGTTGATTCTCAAGGGGGGAGCTGGGAAGGAGGAGAGTGAAGCTAATTTGCAGGACCACGGAGAAAGAAGGGGGAAATGGGAATAACTATATTGCTCAACAAAGAGCGACATGGGCTGGATGGCCCCAATGGCCTCTCATAATCTTTCCATGTCATCGTCTAGTTTAGAGATTCAGCATGGAAACAGGCCCTTCAGCCCACCGAGTACGTGCCGACCATCAATAGTTCCTACACTCTAGGGACAATTAACAGAAGCCAATTAACCTACAAGACTATGGGAGGAGACCATGATCCCGGAGAAAACACATGCTGGTCACAGGGAGAACGTGCAAACTCCGTACAGACAGCACCTGTGGTCAGGATCAAACTCGGGTCTCCACACTCATCTGTCCTAACTTTCAAGAATGTTTGTACAGTTCTGCGAGATGGCTGACATTAAAAATCACTGCAATGATAAATGTCCCTCTCCTTCCCCATCTGGTACCAAATTCTGTTTACTCCAAAAGCAAGACATACCAAGTTGTAAATCTTACAAATTTGATGCTTCTTCCCCCATTAATTTTATTTTGTTTTATAAAAGGTGTGAGAGGTGCACACTAACAGCTAGCAGATGCATTATTGTTGCACATGCCAACATGCTTGTTGTGCATTCTGAGCCCTTCATTTCACCTCCACTGGACTCGGAGGTAGGGTTGGCTCGGCCTTTCCATCCGCCTTACCTTCGGCAGCTCTTCTTTGAGATACTGAAGCACGTAGTACATTGAACTCTTGCTGTTCTCTCGAGGTGTGACACACACGACTGCCTCGCCATGAACCGCAATGTCCCCTGGTTTCACTCGCAGCTTCGACGTGCAGATGGAATACCTCACCGTTTCTGCATTCACCTTGAAATCACGAGCAAGTAGAAAATTACTTTAGTCTCAAACCATTCTTGCAGAGTGAAAGTTTTGAGTTCAGCTGAAGCAGCTTGTCCCCAAGAAAGAATGACTTTAGTTTAGTTTTGTTTCGAGATACAGGGCAGAAACAGGCCCTTCAGCCCATCGAGTCCACGCCGACCAGCGATCCCCGCACACGAACACACAGGGATAATATCTAATTTTACTTAAGTCAATTAACCTACATACCTGTTTGTCTTTGGAGTGTGGGAGGAAACCGGAGCACCCGGGGAAAACTCAAGTGGGTCACATGGAGAACGTACAGACAGCACCGGTAGTCAGAATCGAACCCGGGTCTCTGGCACTGAAAGGCAGCAAATGTACTGCTGCGCCACCGTGCCGCCCATTTCAAGGTGACTTGTGTGTGGAGGCACAAGAGGTTGCAGATGCTGCAATTTGGAGCAAAAGGCAAAGTGCTGGAGGAACCCAGTGGCCGAGGCAGCATTTGGATAGGCAATGTTTTGGGTCGGGGTCCTGCTTCAAACTGAATCACAACCACTGTCACTGAGTTGAACATTAATTTTCTTTCTACTAATCCTTACATTGTCACTTAGAAACTTGGAGTCACGCAGATATTATCTTGGTTCAGTTAACATAGTTCATTATACAAACAGTCAAAACTATTTAATCAAACAGTTGATTCCAGTTTTGCACATAGCGCAGTCACTATCCACTCACTAAAATAAATGACACAGTACAAATTGCAGCCAAACACAAATGTTGAGTAGGAGGGAACTGCAGATGCTGGTTTACACTGAAGATAGACACAAAAAGCTGGAGTAACACAGGACAGGCAGCATCTCTGGAGTAAAGCAATAGGTGACCTTTTGGGTCGAGTCCTTCCTTCATACTGGCAGTCAGGGGAGAGGGAAACTAATGATATGAAAAGGTACAAAGAACAAATGAATGAAAGGTATGAAAAGAACAAATCAAAGCCTGCAACGATGATCAAGGATAGGTGGAGCCCACAATGGTTCATTGTTGGCGGTGGAGACGGTGATAACAAGTGGATGCAAGCAGTTAATCTAAGCAGGATGACAATGAAACTAGCAGGATGACTAGGGTGGGGGAGGGTGATGGAGAGAGAGGGGGAAAGCATGGGTTACTTGAAGTTATATACGTTAATGTTCATACCGCTGGGGTGTAAGCTGCCCAAGTGAAATGTGAGGTGCTGTTCCTCCAGTTTCCATGTGGCCTCACTCTGACAGTGGTGGAGGCCTAGGACAGAACGGTCAGTATGGGATTGGGAATGGGAATTAAAGGGTTTGGCAACCGGGAGATCACGTAGGCCAAGTCAGGCTGATTGTTGAGTGGTCTACTGTCTGAATTACAGTGGCCAGTGAATTGTGGCCCAGTACAACTGCACATAATTTGTCTCATTACTCCAATTATGCACTGAAAAGTTGCAAGTATAATACATTATTCTATTTTATTCCTATGCTATAATACAGAAATAAGCTGCTATTCTGGTTACCTTACAAATTGGGTTCACACTGGATCAATTTTGGGTTTCATCGGTCTAAAGTACGTTTTATGAATTGGGATTCCTACATCAGAAAAGCGCCTACTTCAAGAAAACTTAAAATTATATCATTGGGACCATATGGACACAAAGTGCTGGAGCAACTCAGCGGGTCAGGCAGCATCTCTGGAGAACATGGATAAGTGATTCAGGTCAGAACCATTCCATCTGAAACGTCACCCCTCCATGATGTCCAGAGATGCTGCCTGACCCGCTGAGTTACTCCATCACTCTGTGTCTTCTTTTTTGTAAACCAGCATCTTCAGTTCGATGCGTCTAGGACCGCATGGATGCTTGATAAATTAAGGATATAAATATGTTTGCTTATTGTGTAGTTATGTGGTACTTTTTTAACCTCTGGCGCAGGCAGCAAATGAAAGGTTATTGACCCTTTGGGGCAGTACGGTGGCGCAGCGGTAGAGCTGCTACCTCACAGCGCCCGAGACCCGGGTTCGATCCTGACCATGGCTGCTATCTGTACGGAGATTGGACGCTCTCCCCGTGACCATGTGGGTTTCCTCCGGGTGCTCCAGTTTCCTCCAACACTCCAAAGACGTGGTGTTGTAGGTTAATTTAGTTTCAGTAAAAATTGTAACATGTTCCCAGTGTGTAGGATAGTGCTAGAGTACGAGAATCGCTGGCCGGTGGGGATTTCTGTGCTCAGTGTATCTCTAAACTAAACTAAGACCCGAATCACAAGCTCGTTCTCCTTCTCCTCAGGCGCTGCCTGACTCGGGTATTTCCACCATTTGCTTTTTGTTTTTGCTTCTTTCATTATTTACCTCCAGTCTCAGTAACCGGATTCTCTCCAGGGAAAGCTTGATGAGAATGAAGCAGTCATCTGGCAGAAACACCTCCTCAATATACTCCGAGATCTGCAAATTCACAACAACTACATTTAAAAGGCTTGCTCCTTGTTGCATATTTCATTCCAAACTCAGCAAAAGTGTTATATTTCCAGCAGGACACATTTTCTCAATTAAAAAAAAACCAGCAGGACCCTTTATTTGAATTAGTCCTCGCTGTGTCAGGTTGCAGTTACAGTGGACTTTATCTCCCTCTGCAGGTATCCGAACAATCTAACTATGTCCTTGATTTTCCCCTTTTATAAGATACCAAGTCAGATATCGCTGTGTATCAGGCAATAACCCTTCCAATGGCATTTTTAATGGTCAATGAAGTTCATAAACAGCCATTTCCTTCAAGGCAAATTAAGATGTGCCGGTTTATAAGTTAATTGGCCACTACAATTGCCCACTGTGTATAGGGGATGGCTGCAAAAACGGGATTACAGAACTAGTGTGAATGGGTGATCGATGGTTGGTGTGGACTCAGAGGCCGAAGGTCCTGTTTCCAAGTTGAATCTGTAAACTAAACTAAAAAATAATGTTGTAAATAATGGCCTTACCAGTGAAACCAAGGTTTTGTACATGAATAGAATTAAGTTGTATTTAAACAAGACATACATAAAGCATTTATCAAGATTTGTAACAGTTGGCACTGTTTCATCGATCACAGATCCCATATCTGATGAAGGGTCCCGACCAGAAACGTCACCCATTCCTTCTCTGCAGAGATGCTGCCTGTCCCGCTGAGTTACTCCAGCAATTTGTGTCTATCTACAGATCCCATGAATGTTGTTTGTAAATGTAAGTGAGGGAACAATTATTCAGTCTGGTTTTAAAGGTTCTATGCAGAAGCATTTCAGCACTATCATTTCACCTGGTCTTTTTTTGTCTATCTTAAGTAATCCTCTGTTTGCTGTCTGGAAATGGCATGCTAGATATTATTAACCATGTTTTATGTCCCAGATTTTGTAATTGCCATGGATGTGATAACGCCATCATTCACTATGATTACTCCACGTGTAATATAAACTGCAGGATTTCTATGCTTGTGCATAATTGGACATGCAATCCCATAGTTTCAGGCAGTGATTTAACACATCCACCCAGAGAGTTGTGAATCTGTGGAATTCTCTGCCACAGAAGGCAGTGGAGGCCAATTCACTGGATGAATTTAAATATCAGTGCGGGCAGCACTCAGCATCTGTGAGGGGGGACTGTACGAATGACGGTTTCAGGTCGGGACCCTTCATCAGACTGATCAATTTGTCCTGTTACTAGATCTGCTGACTTGACAAAATTGTCCCACTGGTCGGGTGTTGTTAGGAAAAGGGAACCATGGGATAAAATGGCTGGACTTTCTCTGGACTTTGAGATTCTCTGCTGTTTGTGAAGGAAATCACTCTAATGAGGATGAAGGGGTTTGTTTGAATGTATAGAACACTCCTGGTTTACAGCAGTCAGATGACTTTCAGGTACAATGCAGAAACATCTTCCAGCTTGTGAAGGAGTCACTGAAATGCTTCTTCCATTTGAAAGCATTAGACTGCTACACACTGGAGCTAGAACGCAGGGGTCTTTTGCGATTTAATCGTGACATTGTTTATAATAAAACACACAAAGGTCACCTACTTCCCCGAGCAAAGTCTTTTCAATTCTTCCTTTCACCAGGCGGGCAAAGTCAGCATCGTCATCTTGAACAAGATGTGCCGTGATGATCGGGGTGCTGCAAGCAAAGTGAAACAAAGACTGGTTAATTGCTGCCCCTGCTGCTGTCTCGAAGATAGAATTAGAAAAACAATTGTAGATGGGCTTGAAGCGGTTGTCGCAGAAATAGATGGCACAGGCAGCAAATCATTCAGTCTAAAGAATTCAGTACAGGTTGGTTTATTGACATGCGTACCGAGGTACAGTGAAAAGCTTTTGTTGCCTGCTATCCAGTCAGTTCGCACAGGTGCAGTTGATGCAGATGCAGGGTCCCAGTACAGCAAACCCAATAGTTCTCTTCCCTCAAACAAAGCAGGACCCGGCATGGGGGGGACGCTGAGAGAATAAAAGGGGACCCAGCGTGCGAGAGCCGCTGGGAAAAAAAGGAGGCTGTGGACAAAATGGAATACTTTGCAACATTGTTGGCACCCTCTATGTGGTGACACTTTGCATACTTGAGTATGCAAAATACAGAATCACACTGAGGCTTCTCACATGTGACAGTAAAGTGTCCAATGGGGCATTCCGGTTGACATGGGCGGGTTGGGCTGAAGGGCCTCTTTCCGTAAGGTATGACTTCATGACTAATTTTCTAAATATGATTATAAAGAGTATTAATATCCAGTGGATGTTAATATTAATTTTTTTAATTCTTGCATTCAAAATTCCACGGGCAGCATTTCTGGAGAGAACAAATTGGTGAAGTTTCTGGGTTGAGACCCTGCTTCAGTCAAAGAAGGGTCTTGACCCAAAACATCACCCATTCAATCCAGAGATGCTGCCTGTCCCGCTGAGTTACTCCAGCATTTTGTGTCTAACTCAAGATTACAACTTGATCCAATAAAAAAAATACCAGGTAGAGAAACATAACTGTAATTGAATTGACCTGATAGATTTTGATGCGTTGATGATTTCTTTTATTCTGGGTACACCCAGTGTAATGTTCATGGAAGCTACACCAGCAAAGTGGAAGGTCTTCAGTGTCATCTGTGTGCCGGGCTCTCCAATACTCTGTGCACACAAGGCACCAACGGCAGAACCTGGCTCCATCTGGGCTCTGTAGGACAGAAATATGCAGAAGATCAGGAAAACTCATTCTTCCTCCATCCATCCACTCATCTCACACCTCCAGATTCAGGGACAGTTTCTTCCCAGCTGTTATCAGGTAACTGAATCTTCCTACCACAACCAGAGAGCGGTCCTGACCTACTATCTACCTTATGGGTGACCTTCAGCCTGTCATTGATCAACTTTACTGACTTTGCCTTCCACTAAATGTTATTCCCTTATTATATATCAATACACTGTAAATGGCTCGATTGCAATCATGTATTGTCTTTCCACTGGTAGACAAAAATGCTGGAGAAACTCAGCGGGTGCGGCAGCATCTATGGAGCGAAGGAAATAGGCAACGTTTCGGACCGAAACCCTTGTCTTTCTGCTGACAGGTGAGCACACCAAAGGGTAAGAACCTCCCTACAACCAGCCTGTTGAGATTTCCTAGTATTTCTCTGGGTTCATCTCACTGTTTTTTTTCATCCAGGTAGAATGATCCAGGATCCAATCAGGATTAAATGTAACTGTTGCAGGTTTTCTGGGGACAAACTGTTGCGATAAGTTCACACTTATCTCACATCTCATAAGTGATAGGAGCAGAATTAGGCCCTGAGGCCCATCAAGTCCACTCCGCCATTCAATCATGGCTGATCTGTCCCTTCTTCTTAACCTCAGTCCCCTGCCTTCTCCCCGACACCAGAACATCTGGTTTCATGAGTCATTTCAGATCTAAATCACAAACTGTTTGAAAAAGTCGTCCGAATAGTCATACATTTGTACGCTTCTAATGATCCTCATCAAATTATTCCTTTCAAATGTAATTTTAATCGACTTTTGAAATGACACCGGAAGCTAATTCCACCGACTGACTGTTCAATGCAAGACCTTGATCTTGCACGTCAGAACTTTGTGAATTAAAGAGTTCCTTCTTGTTCTCGAGTTTATTTTTGGAAGTCTTTGCTCCAGATCCACATCAGTGGAACAACATTTCACAGTGTCGAACATTTATTAAATCTTTCTTTCATCCGCTCTGCTCAAGAATATCCCTCGCCTTTTCATATTAAGTTTTTAATCTCTACAGTGAACTATTGTGAAAATTGCAATTAAATCTGTTTCCACCTCCCCTGCAGACAATTAATTGCTGTCATTCCTGTGTAATAGAATTCAACATAATTAAAAAGAACGGTTAGTTTCTAAAGACTGTTGCAACATCATAGATTTGTAGGCAATCTTTGTGCTTTTTACATGTGAAGGTTCAAGATGAAGGGGAAAAGATTTAATAGGAATCTGAGGGGTAATTTTTTCACAGAAAGGGTGGTGGGTGTATGGAACAAGCTGCCAGATTATGCAGTTGAGGCTGGGACTATCCCAACGTTTCAGAAACAGTTAGACAGATATATGGATAGGACAGGTTTGGAGAGATATGGACCAAGCGCTGGAAGGTAGGACTAGTGTAGCTGGGACATGTTGGCCGGTGTGAGCAAGTTGGGCCGAAGGGCCTGTTTCCACACTGTATGACTCTAATTATACATGCTCCCTCTGCTGGTATTTGTCTTAACTTGTATTTATCCCTGAGACTGCCAGGATGCCAACTATCTATCACAGCCCACAACCTTAAGGGCCTGTCCCACTTGCATGCGATTGCGTGCGTTTGGCGCGACCAACCAGAAGCGGAGTTCACGCTAAGTTCGCGGGTGACGTCATTTACGTCATGCTTACCAATCAGCTGGGCAGGAGGCGGGCCGACTGAATTTGGGCGTCGGGTGGTGATCATCACGATCGGGTGGTGGTCATCACGCAACGCCATGCCGGGCGGTGACGTCATCACACAACGCCACATGCTAGGCGTACGCCCTCAATGCGCTTGCGTGCCGAAAGGCCGTTGACGCGCGAAGAATTTGGTCACTGCAAGAATTTCGGAGCCCTGCGCGATGTCGGGACCAGCCCCGCACAACTCCGCGTTTCTAAGTGGGACCGGTCCCGCGCGGCCATACGGTGCCCGTACGCTTCAAACGACCACGAGGTCGCGTAATTTGCGAGCCAAGGTCGCGTAATTTGCGAGCCAAGGTCACGTAATTTGTGAGCCAAGGTCGCATAAGTGAGACAGGCCTGTACTGCGAATGATCCGTTCCAAGATCCAGCTGGTAAAATATCATAGAACACAAACAATTTCCATGCAACACAAGCTCGCCACTAGACAGATTCATTTAATTTAGACTAGAGATACAGCGCAGAAACAGGCCCTTTGTCCCACTGAGACCAGCGATCACACTGCACACTAGCACTATCCTACACACACTAGGGACAATTTACAATTTTACCAAAGCCAATTAACCAACAAACCTGTACATCTTTGTAGTGTGGGAGGAAACCCACGCGGTCACAGGGAGAACGTACAAACTCCATACAGACAGCACCCGTAGTCAGGATCAAACACGTGTTTCTGGTGCTGTGAGGTAGCAGCTCTACTGATGTGCCATTGTGCCGCCTTAAAGTTGACACGATTTTCCCAGGACTATCACCTTTATATCATTCTGAGCAAATATTTAAGCTTAAATTTGAATCACAATAGAATGCCTTGTGCTGAAAACTCACCAAAGCTTTTGGTTCTAGATTGTCCCACCTTGGATGACGGTCATATACCAAGGGAGTGCCACATTGTTTGAGATGTCATATTTTGGATGACTCATTAAACCAAGACCATCCGTTCTTTCATCCAGGTATTGAAGAATCCCAGGACACTACGTGACTATTTGAGGAGAGCAAACACCTGCCTTTGCCAACCCGCAGCCAACACCCAATTCCCAGCCTCATTTATTCAATCATTAATATCCATGTCATCTTTCCAGTCACCTCCATTCAGATTTTAGTTCATTCAAAGGTAAACACAAAATGCTGGAGTAACTCAGCAGGACAGGCAGCATCTCTGGAGAGAAAGAATAGGTGGCGTTTTGGGTGGAGACCCTTCTACAGACCCAAAACGTCTCGACCCGAAACGTCACCCATTCCTTCTCTCCAGAGATGCTGCCTGTCACGCTGAGTCACTCCAGCATTTAGTGTTTACCTTCAATTTAAACCAGCATCTGCAGTTCTTTCCCACACATCTAGTTAATTCAAACCTACTTTGCCTCAAGCAAAACCTTGAATGTGAAGAAATCTATTCTATGTAAATGCTGCGTGAATCAAGCTTCCATACTATTGCATCATAAATTTCAAGCAAAAATTATAATTTTACCGTTGATTGGATTTTAATCAGATGCATTTTTCCAAATTCCCCAACTCTGACCACAATAGAAAAGTAAAAATTGTCAGCACTGCATACACAATGAACTCCTTCTGGGGAATGACTATGTTAAGCCAGGAAAAATCCTATGCAGTGGGATGAAAAGCAAAGCCACGTTGCATTAACAAAATGTGCTTCAGCATCAGTACCATGGCCCCAGATTAAACACAGAGATGTTCTCCAAATGAAAAAACGTCTAAATGTCATTATGATTTTACCCAAAGCATATACTGAAAATAATATTGCTGGAATGAAATAATTTTGATATGGAATATTAAAAATTGTTGACACATTCCTAAAATGGAACGTCAGATATCTCACCTCATGTATTTGTCTCTGCAGGTTTCTAGAAATTTATTTATTTGAGTAGGCGTTATTCGGTCCAATTGATACAGAACTCGAGGCTGAAGAAATAATGCGAGATTAGTACCAAAGGCTTTTGATTTTGAAAGCAATCCCAAAGGATCTAAAGGAAATATATTTTATGCAAGTTTATTAATGTTGTAAACATAATTCATGTTAGCATTCACATTCAATAATAACTAGATCAAAAGTCATCACATCTTATCTACAAATACACTCTACGCACGTCAGAGAATGCATTACCTCGGTGGTTCCACTGTCATTAATGCCGTACTTATCTCTGGTTTTCTTGATCTTATCTGAAAATTCTTTGATAAAATTTCTGATTGCCTAAAGAAAGCAATGTAGGAAACAGAATAAAGTAAATTTAAAATATTTTACAATAAATCAAATTATTTATCATTGATGCAGCGATGAATTACCTAATCAATTCCTCACAGATTATTTTACAGAGCTACAATGTAGTTTGATATTTATCGGATGCTTGTGTCAACAATTTATTTATTTCAAAGAGACCTGAAGATCGGATTAAAGTACGGCTAGTCCTGGAAATTCAAACTTATCATTAAGAAAAATATTCAACTTGAGAGCAAACAATGGAATATGCTGTAATGCTAGTTCACAATTCAAATTAATAGGCAGTTCACGTACAAAAGATGCATCGCAATGAATCATCCGAGCCTGGTGTCACAACTAGGTTATTTCAAAGCACCATGCCAAGTTAAAACATTCCAGATATTCATGCATTTGCAAACACCTGAAGACTCTCAGATATTATTTATTCCAACACTAATAGTGAAAGGCTTGGATAGAGTGGATGTAGAGAGGATGTTTCCACCACTGGGAGAGTCTAAGACTAGAGGTCATAACCTCAGAATTAGAGGACGTTCCTTTAGGAAGGAGATGAGGAGGAATTTCTTTAGTTAGAGGGTGGTGAATCTGTGGAATTCTTTGTCACAGAAGGCAGCGGAGGCAAAGTGAATGGATAATTCTAAGGCAGAGATGGATAGATTCTTGATCAGTACGGGTGTCAGGGGTTGTGGGGACAAGGCAGGAGAATGGGGTTAGGAGAGAGAGAGCAGCCATGATGAAATGGCGGAGTAGACTCGATGGGCCATTGTCTGATGGCGGAGGGGAGAAGAGGGAGTGGCCAGGGTGTGGCATGTCCTTGATTATGCTGCTGGCCTTGCCGAGGCAGCATGGGGCACAAATGGAGTCAAGGGGTGAAAGTGTAACAGTTGCTATCTGCACCAAAGAAAGAGAGCAGAATCATTGACAAATGTTTTCAGCGCTGATAACAATCTAGCAAAGGTCTGGCAATTACTGCCTGGTGACATGCTTTGTTAACAGATTGGGGAATAAGAGACAAGGTGTGAAGAGCATGTAGTCTGATTGCTGGGATGTGTCAAGTGATGTTCTTCTTACCACCATTTGGCGATATATTGCACAAAACGTAATTCCTTTATCGTGTATCTCTACACTTTAAATGGCTCGATTGTAATCAAGTATTGTCTTTCCGCTAGTCGACAAAAATGCTGGAGAAACTCAGCGGGTGTGGCAGCATCTATGGAGAGAAGGAAATAGGCAACGTTTCGGGTCGAAACCCTTCTTCAGACCTTTGTCTTTCCACTGACTGGATAGTATGCAACAAAGGCTTTTCACTGTACCTAACAATAAACTGAAGACTGAAGAAGGGTCTCGACCCGAAACGTCACCTGTTCCTTCTCTCCAGAGATGCTGCCTGTCCCGCTGAGTTACTCTTGCATTTTGTGTCTACCTTTGATGTAAACCAGCTTCTGCAGTTCCTTCCTACATACTGACAATAAACTAAACTGAAATACACTGGTGCCACGGTTGAGGTTTTGACCTCCAAACACATTGTTTATCAAGCTGTGTTGGTCCCCTGAAGGCCACGATGAATTTCATCTACGTCCGCCTTTGCTAAACGGTTAGTTCAGTTTAAGTTTAGTTTATTGTACCGAGGTACAATGAAAGGCTCTTGTTGCGAGCTGACCAGTCAGCAGAAAGACAATACGTGATTACAATCGGTGGCATCTGAGATGTGGGAAAGCATGGTACTGATTGGGGATGATCAGCCATGATCACATTGCATGGTGGTGCTGGCTCGAAGGGCCGAATGGCCTACTCCTGCACCTATTGTCTATTGTCACATACTCCAGGTCCTCATCAGGGTCCTTTACCGTTGGTAGGTGCACTGCACAGCAGGAGCTGGGGCTAGTAACAACTGTGTTTTGTGGATGTTAAGTGAGAGGTCCAAAGCGTTTAACAGCTGAAAGCTTTTTGTTTTTCGATTTAGTGCTGTCAAGTATGGAAGGGTTCAATTCTTCAAAATTTTCTTTTGTATTAATATTAAAATATTAAAAACAGTTAAAAATCTCAACCTTCAAGCTGAGCCTGGTAGGACATTTTAAAGTTCAGTGCTGCAGTGAAATAACTGCGCCAATACATGAACAGAAATATATCAAAACATGCTGATATGGGGATTACAAGGTGTGAATTTGTAAATTAGTTAATTAATTTTTGGCCAGATACAGTAAACAATTAGCAGCAAAACCAATAATGGAATCTTTTACAACAGTTCTTCGGGAAAAAAAAACACCCAAGCCACATAATCATAACTATTACCTCAAAGAATTTCTCATAACTGATCCCAGTTAGAGCCTTTAGAAATGGGATACATTAGTCAGTACGGAAAATGGTAGCAACAGGAGATAGAAGTTTAATTTCCATCAAAAATAAAATATGCTCGATGCGAGAATAAGAATTTTTGCTCACCTGCAGATATTCATTTTGACAGCACATAAACTCACTTCTCTTCATAATTGCCTCGGAAGTCAGTATCACTTCATTCTTACTCAGAGGCGGTTCATTGGGGGATGGAAAAATGGCCTAGGAGTGAAGAAAAGCAAACGACATCAGGAGGCACAGTCTCTCCCTTTGAACGGTAAATTTAAAGTTTGATGCTTGCTCCTTTATATGAAATGCCATATCTGTTCCATGGTTACTTTTATGTGATCAAACATTTCCATCAACAACCACATAAATGGGTTACCTCCAGGTAGAAGTGGTCATATGACAAGAGTCTTGAAATGAAGATCTCAAGGAAGCAACCATGTTATATTAATTGACATGAAGATGAATGTAGTCAGTCTTGAGAGAAGAAGGGCGGCATGGTGGCGCAGCGGTAGTTGCTGCCTTACAGCCAGACCCAAGTTCGATCCTGACTACGGGTGCTGTCTCTACGAAGTTTGTACGTTCTCACTGTGACATGCGTGGGTTTTCTCCGGGTGCTCGGTTTCCTCTCACACACGAAAGATGTACACGTTTGTAGGTTAACTGGAATTCTGCAAATGGTAAATTGTCCCTAATGTGCAGGGTAATGCTAGTTTAAGTAAGTAAGTAAGTTTATTGGCCAAGTATTCACATACAAGGAATTTGTCTTGGTGCTCCGCTCAAGGCAAATGCTAGTTTATGGGGATTGCTGGTCGGCGCAGACTCAGTGGGTCGAAGGACCTGTTTCTGCACTGTATCTCTGAACTAAACAAAGCAAACAACTTGTCACAGAGTTATCAAATGACTCTCCTTACCCTAATGTTATCCAGAACGCGTTTAAACTCCAGTGGCTCATCCTTGCCTTCCATAGCTGCTGGATCTAAGCCATCTCCACCATAGATAAACTGGATAATGTCACCTGTTGAGCTGCGAACCGTGAGATCGTACTGTGTGCAAAGATCCTCTAAAGATTTTACCAGGCGCCTCTAGAAAGAAGCAAAACATGGGGAAAATGTGGTTCAAATTGTTCAAACCGTTAAATAAAACAATTCTTAATATTCTACTGTCCTCAGAAAATAAAGAGGAAGAGGAAGAAGCAGTGAAGAAAGCCAATGGTATGTTAGCTTTCACAGCAAAAGGATTTGAGTATAGGAGGATGGAGGTTCTACTTCAGTTGTACAGGGTCTTGGTGAGACCACACCTGGAGTATTGCGTACAGTTCTGGTCTCCATATCTGAGGAAGGACATTATTGCCATAGAGGGAGTGCAGAGAAGGTTCACCAGACTGATTCCTGGGATGTCAGGACTGTCTTATGAAGAAAGACTGGATGGACTCGGTTTATACTCTCTAGAATTTAGGAGATTGAGAGGGGATCTTATAGAAACGTACAAAATTCTTAAGTGGTTGGACAGGCTAGATGCAGGAAGATTGTTCCTGATGTTGGGGAAGTTCAGGACAAGGGGTCACAGCTTAAGGATAAGGGGGAAATCCTTTAAGACCAAGATGAGAAAGACTTTTTTCACACGGAGAGTGGTGAGTCTTTGGGGGAACTCTCTGCCACAGAGGGTAGTTGTGGCCAGTTCATTAGCTATATTTAAGAGGGAGTTAGATGTGGCCCTTGTGGTTAAAGGGGATCAGAGGGTATGGAGAGAAGGCAGGTACGGGAACTGAGTTGGATGATCAGCCATGATCATATTGAATGGCGGTGCAGGCTCGAAGGGCCGAATGGCCTACTCCTGCACCTAATTTCTATGTTTTCTATGTTTCTAAGATTGAACTTCATTGCCTTCCATCACAGTGAGGAGTGTAGAATCCACTGTGGTGGATGTTTATGTTAACTTTTATGTGGTTGTGTATCTTGTTGCTTTTTCACTTAGTATGGCTGTATGGTAACTCAAATGTCACTGTACCATTGACTTGACTCCCACAGCCTTTTGCGGAAGTGAATTCAAATTGTGAATTCTATTACCCAACCTGATATAATGCTAGGTAGACACAAAATGCTGGAGTAACTCAGCGGAACAAGCAGCATCTCTGGAGAGAAAGAATGGGTGCCCATTTTTCAGAAGAAACAGCACCCATTCCTTCTCTCCAGAGATGCTCCCTGTCTCGCTGAGTTACTCCAGCATTTTGTGTCTATCTTCGGTTTAAACTAGCATCTGCAGTTCTTTCCTACACATAATGCTTTGTTTTATTTATTTTAAGTATAGGGGAGGGTTGCAAAAGGATGAATAGGACAAAGAGAAACACAGGGCGAGGTCAAGTCTGACATGGGGTCAAGTGGATGGTGAAGTAATCTGGTGGACCCGGTCTATTTCCATGCTATATTTCTAAACTGAGAGAGATATGAAACGCTGCAGTTACCTGCATGTACCCAGTTTCCGCCGTTTTGACCGCTGTATCGACCAAGCCCTCACGACCAGCCATCGTGTGGAAGATGAATTCCGTAGGAGTTAAACCGGAATAGAAACTGTTTGCAACAAAACCCTTAGCTGCCGGAAGCTGCCACAAAGAAACAATTGTGAATATCATCGGAAGTTGCACAATTTGCAGAAGATATAAAATTATTAGTAACAAATCTAAAGCCATATCACGATCACAGCTCTGTATAAATATTGGATTCAATATCTATTGGATGTGGAGAGGATTTTTCAACTAATGAGTGAGTCAAGGACCGGAGGTCATACTCAGAATAAAGGGGCAATCCTTAGGAAAAAGATGAAGAGGAATTTCTTCAGTCAGCTGGTGGCAGATCTGTGGAATTCATTGCCACAGTCTGCTGTGGAGGCCAGGTTAATGGATATTTTAAATGCAGGGATTGAATAATTGATTAATACGGGTGCCAGGGGTTATGGGAAGAAGGCGGGAGAATGGGATTGAGGGGGAGAGATAGATCAGGCATGATTAGACTTGTAGAGCCGGATGGCCTAATTCTGCTCCGATCACTTATGAAACCTAGCTCACCTTGGAATGCTTTTCAAAGTGAGGAAGAGATCTGTTCTCAAAGCCATCAGGAACTCTGGATCCACTAATAGCTTGCTGTCCCACGCAGGCAATCATCTGCGAGATGTTGATGAAGGAGCCTATTAAGGGAGCGTTCATTATATCACAGTTAAAATATTGTGACAGATTGAAAGAAAAAAGGCAGTATTTAATCCTAAATGTTAGAAACTGCAGTTTAAATAGAACCCTAAAAATATACATAACTATCTAGGTACAGTGAGTGAACAAAATACTCTAAATGTGGCCTTTTATGTAACTACAACATGACCTCCCAACTTCTATACACAAAACTCTGACTGATGAAGGCATGTGGACAAGTTCATAAGACACAGGAGTACAGTAAATAAAAAGGAAAATGTTATATTCATAGCTCAGAATATTCAGGATTTTCTTTAAACACTGACTCGGGTGACATGCTGGATAAAACCTTCCTGTGAAATGGATTTTCACCCATACGAGGACGTTGCCAGGACTCGAGGTTCTGAGCTGTAGAGGAAGCTGGGATTCCTTGGACCACAGGAGGATGAGGGGTGATCTTATAGAGGTGCATAAAATCAAGACAGGAATAGATCAGGTAGATGCACAGAGTCTCTTGGCCAGAGTGAGGGAAATCAAGGACCGGAGGACATAGGTTTAAGGTGAAGGGGGAAAGATTTAATAGGAATCTGAGGGGTAACCTTTTCACATAAAGGGTGGTGGGTGTATGGAACGAATTGCCAGAGGAGGTAGTTGAGCCAGGGTCTATTGCAATGGTTAAGAAACAATTAGGCAGATACATGGATAGGACAGGTTTAGAGGAATATGGGCCAAATGCAGGCAGGTGGGGCTAGTGCAGATGGGGCATGTTGGGCAAGTTGGGCTGAAGGGCCCGTTTCCACACTGTAAGACGCCATGACGTACCTTTGCAATGTCATGCCTACATAAGACTATGCGTACCATGAATGTCCCTTGCAACTTGAAGATGAGGACATTTCCCCCTTACCTTTTGAACCGCAGAGGGCCATGGTGAGTGGGCTGTTGCTTTTATCCAACTCCCTGAGGCAAGCACTACCGGCATGGTCTCGAATTACTGAGAGCTCCTTCAGAATCAAGGCCTGAACAAAAGAAAAAGATCAAATCTGTTCAGCTAAAATATATGTTCCTTTGTTCATTATCAACCACATAAGTGAAGGCACTAAACAAGGAAAGATTATCCTAATACATAATGATCTGAGGTACATCTTTTCATAGATTGTAATATGACATGGAAAATTTGGCACATCATGATGTAGCTGTTCAAGTAGTTGGCGAGACCACACTTGGAGTACTGTGTGTGATTCTGGTCACCAAGCTATTAGAAGAATATCACTAAGTTGGAAAGGATGCAAAAGACAGTATGCTACCCAAGCTTGGAATTAGAGTTGGAGGGAGAGGCTGGGTAGTCTGGGACTTTTTTCCTTTGGAGAGTAGGGGGTTGATGGGTGAGGAGTACAAAATCATGAGGGGCATGGATAAAGTGAACACTCAATCTTTTTCCCAGGGAGAAGATATCAAAACTCAGTTTAATTTATATCATATGTACCATGGTACAGCAAAAAGCTTTTGTTGTGTGCTCTGCAGTCCGCGGAAAGACAATACATGATTACAATCGAGCCACTTTCAGTGTATAGATACATGATAAGGGAATAACGTTTAGTGCAAGGTAAAGCCAGCAAAGTCCGAACGAGGATAGTCCGAGGGTCACCAATGAGGAAGATAGTAGTTCAGGACCGCTCTCTGGCTGTGGTAGGATGGTTCATTGCCTGATAACAGCTGGGAAGAAACTGTCCCTGAATCTGCAGGTGTGCGTTTTCACAATTCTGTACCTTTTGTCCGATGGGAGAGGGGAGAAGAGGGAGTGGCCAGGATGCGACTCATCCTTGATTATGCTGCCTCGGCAAGTTTATGCATAAACAAGCATAAAGTAGAGGACATAGGCTTAATGTAAGAAGGGAAAGAATGAAGAGGGACAGGTGCAACTTTCTCCCCGTATCTGGGAAGAGCTGCCTGAGGAAACTATAGAAGCAGATAGAATGACCACCTGCCAGAGAAAGATGGAGGGGTGAGCACAATTGCAAGCAACATTTAAAAGGCATTTAACACATATTAATGGAAAGCAAGGGTTAATAGGGATATGGGGAAAGGGGACAAGCCTGGCATAGACAAGGTGGGCCAAAGGGCCTGTCTTGTGCTGTCCAGTTCTATGATCCCATGTAGTTTAGAACCAATTTCACAAAGCAGTTCCACCAAGAGAAATTAGCCTCCAATAACTCAGTAGGGATTTCTGAATAAAATACCAGCCTCTGAAGTTGATGTTACCGAACTATGAATCGTTTGAAAGACAATATCGTGTTAACTTCAACCCATGTAGATCAGAGGGGTTTGGTTTCCGCTGTCTTCATTGTTTATATTGAATAACAAATGGGCAACAGATAATGGTCAATGTCTATTTTGAGTACTGGAAATAATTAGCTATAGGACCATGAATTTCAATCTAATTAACTCAACATCAATAACACACAAATCAATAAGCATCAAAACTAAATCAATGCTTTAACAGTTCACGGATACTTAATGAGTCTTGCTAGTCCTCCTTACTTTCATTTTATAGACTAACTCTTAAAAACAAATCCTGAATGTTTATCGATAAATTGACATGAAGGTTTTGTTAAATATTCTCACGCAAAAGTTTCAGGAGTTTGAATAACAAGGCTCTCTGGATAAAAGGCAATTTTAGTTCCAGCATTATTTAATGAGAAAAGGCTAATTAATGATCGGGTAGTTAAAGGAGCTTCAGGAAACAGAGTTAATAATATGAAATGGTTTCACATATACATTAAAAAAAAATGTTTTAGTTCAAACTTAACTTTGAATAAAGTGGACTGAGGACATAGGTTTGCTAGGATAGATTAGGAAACTACATTAATTGATGTGAAAGTAAACAAGCAGTGAGAGGCTATACTGAGGCGATATTGGTAAAGCTAGAAATAACAAGGGTGTAAGCACCCTAATGAGATTGTACCACAGACCCCCCATAACAAGCGGGAGATAGTGGAACAGATATGTAGACACATTACCAAAAGATGCCAAAACAACAGGGTGGAACAATCAATTAGGAAGATAAACAGCAATGTTTTTACAAGGCACTTCTAATACAAGTTTTCTACAAATATTTAAGGAGTTGATGAGATCGCTCCAAGCAGGTCAGGTGACTCTACCCAAGGAAGGAAACAATTGCCATACTCTCGACTTTAGAAGAATCTGTAACGATTTCATTGAAACATACAAAATTCTTATGGGGTTCAACAGGGTAAATTCAGAGTTCCTTTTGCAAATCTCAAACTAAGAGTCTATTCCTTCTGGAGTGAGATAAGAAATTTGTGAATCTGTATAATTCTCCACCCGATCGTTGGGAAAGACTGGGCTAGATAGACTTGGATATTAAGAGATTCAATGAATATTAGGTTGGTGTAAGTAAGTAGAATTGTGATAAAAGATCACTCGGAGCTTATTGAAAACAAACTTACATAAGGAAAATTCAAGGGACAAGGGGTGAAATAGTGCATTCCTATTTAAATTTATTTTGCTTTCATAAATCTACACTCCTGTCAGTTTTGTGATGAAATAAAGACAGCCAGCTTCCTTAACTGAATATTCACTCGAGGGATTTCAGCTAAAAAGATACATGTTGGGGAAAAACAGCATGTAAATTACTTTAGAGACCAATTTCTGGAAGACATACTTCTTCATTAAACATCACACCCATTCTGTTTTATAATGTAGGCACCAATTCATTTGATCTCTCATAGGAATCACCATCTTATTCTTAAAAGGAATGAACTGTTCATGAAATGGATAACCAGGGAAAAGTGTGGAATGTTTTGTTTTTAAACTTTGCAAGTTTTCGGTATCTCCTTACTTCCAATGTTTCTTCTGCTGTACATCCAGGCTGCTGTTGAAGTTTGCCAGTATTGAGGGCTTGAATGAATTCATCACATTTCATGTAGCCCGCATCAAGCAGCTCCTGCTTGGCTTTCAGTAGTCCCCGCCCTGGTGTCACATCGCCAATACCAATGGAAAATCCCCGATTGGCTATGTTTTAAATAAACAAACATATGAGAGGAAAATTAGGCATTTAGAGTCATTCAACACTGAAACAGGTCCTTTGACCCATGTCGATTAAGACGCCCCATCCACACTAGTCCTGACCCGAAACGTCACCTCTCCATTTTCTCCAGAAATGCTGCCTGACCCGCTGAGTTATTCCAGCATTTTGTCTCTATCTTTGTGAATTTTATTGCTGCCAGTTAGAATGTTAAAATAATCAATTCACCGTGTATTCAGATAAGTTATTACTTGCAAATACTCACAAAGGTAGACGGGAGCCAGGCGAGCAAGGCGAGACATTGCATCTGCAGCTGCCATCTGTCCCCAGTCTCTCAGTAAGATGTAGAAGATATTGTTCTTGGATCCCGAGCCCAGAGTTCCTTTATCCAGTGTCCCAGCCATCAGCTCACTGTTCTGGATGACGACGACTGCAAAATGACAATGTTTGCATTCATGAAGTAAGGTAAAACGTCGTTGCGTTTGGATAGAAGGACTGGTAACTGTAGAAGACCTAATATTGTAGCTGCCGTTATATAACTAACTGGTCAGGGACCCTTCTGAACAAGGATCAAGAGTCAAGCCAGGAGTGTATACATGTACCAAAAACACAACTATGAATTTCTTACTTGCATCAATTTTTCATATTTTCATAAGTGATGGGAGCAGAATTAGGCCATTCAACCCATCGTCTACTCCACCATTCAGTCATGGCTGATCTATCTTTCCCTCTCAACCCCATTCTCCTGCCTTCTCCCCATAACCCCTAACACCCGTACTAATCAAGAATCTATCTATCTCTGCCTTAAAAATATCAATTGACTTGACCTCCACAGCCTTTTGTTGCAATGAATTCCACAGATTCACCACCCTATGACTAAAGACATTTAAAAGTGGTTCCATATCAAATATAAAGGAAATATTAGCAAGAGGATTAAAAAGGTGCATGAATATTGCAACTAATTAATTTTTTTTGAATTTCCCATGGTCTAGTCTTGTATTGTACGTCCTGTATCGTATAGTCTACTCTGATACCCACAACAATCCTGGAAAATCCAATGAGATATCAGACAGGATATAATGCCTGGGTTCCACTGGATTCAAAATTCAATTATACAATGAATGCTGTACAAAATCACATTGAAATGTCAAGCAATGCAGATAGCCAAAACTACAAGTTTAATTTGAAGCCAGCCTGATGGACACCAAATCTGCACCAAATTTGGACTCAGTGGTAACAAAAGTACCTCCCATAAAACCAATCATTTTTGAGACTATAATATTGTTGAGTTTAGTTTACTGTAGAGATACAGCGCGGAAACATGCTCTTCAGGCCACTAGGTCCGCGTCGACCAGCGATCCCCACACATTAACACCATCCTACACCCACTAGGGACATCTTTTTACATTTACCAAGCCAATTAACCTACAAACCTGTACGTCTTTGGAGTGTGGGAGGAAACCGAAGATCTCTGAGAAAACCCACGCAGGTCACGGGGAGAACGTACAAACTCCGTACAGACAGCACCCGTAGTCGGGATCGAACCCAGGTCTCTGGCGCTGCGTTCGCTGTAAGGCAGCAACTCTACCGCTCCACCACCGTGTGAGATTGAATTTGTTTCAATCTTGCCATTCCGATCTGATGATTTGATGACTTACAGGAGTCATTGAAGCAGAGGTCTTCGCCTTTTCCACAGTACTGCTTCCCCTTGGTGCGCAGGTTGGCATTAATAGGGCAGTCTTTGTTTGGTTTGAGAATGAGACTAAAAATCTGCTTCCCTGTCCACAGTGTGACGGGCTGTGAAGGAGACAGTCTGATATTATCCTGCACATTATCACACACACCAAACACAGCTCTCGACTGCCAAGATGCATTTACAAATTAACATTTAATTCTTTATCACTGCAGTCATAAAACAATCATAACAGAATCAGATTTGTGCAATGCACCTGAATTAATACATTCGTGGGATGACTGGCATGCAGTATGAATTTGGCTATATGGTGTAATACCTATAACAAAAATAGATATCTGTTTGCCCATACTACAATATAAAACCTAAGAATTTAACTGCAAATTTGCACAGCATACTAACTGAGCTATAAAAATTCAGGCCACTTAATATGCCTAACAGTTTAAATGAGGCAATGAAAACTGTTTGGTCGCTTTTACCTACCTACCTGAGAATCCCATACACTTATAAAATGTTCTTTGAAAACAACACATTTTCTATGGAGTCGAGGCACAGTTGGATTTTAACTCGACCAACTGCATTTCTCCAAGTGTGAAGTGGGAAGCTGGAAGGTATTGCCTGCTGTTGCGGAGACAGGTTCTGTGTCATTTTCAAGAGAGAATTTGATAAATATATAAATAAAGATTGGCCAGGCTCCAGGGAAGGGGCCAGGAACGACAGAACAGATTAGTAGCTCTGGGAGACGTTGAGTGCGGGCATGATCAGTGTTGCCTTCATCTATGATGCAACTATTCTGTGATTGTGCCTAATCCAAAATAACCCTAATATGTGGTCTTTGAACCATCTTAAGAACTAACACATAAAGGGCAACCCTATTCCAGCGCCCGGCTTATTTTCTGCATCCCAAGATGAATTAGTTCAGTTTCGTTAATGTGGTACCTTCACGATTGCAGGGTGTGGAAGACTAATTTTGATTCGTTCATCTTTCCCTGCGAGAATGGAGGCAACAATCTGACATGTCTTTGCTCTGTCAAAGAAAGTGTCCTTCATCGTAAGAAGATAGGCACCTACACAGACAAGGAGGAAATTGTTTTTTTAAAAGAGCATCTTCATAGCTGCTAAGTACCGAGCCATTTAATGACACCGTTGGCTACACTACACTGAATATCGGCAGTATTTCCAAATTTAATTTAGTTTAGGGATGCAGCGTGGAAACAGGGCCTTCGGCCCACCGAGTCCACGCCGACCAACGATCACTCGTACACTAGTTCTATCCTACACACGAGGGACAATTTACAGAAACCAATTAACCTACAAAGCTGCACCTCTTTCGAATGTGGGAGGAAACCGGAGCACCCAGAGAAAACCCACATGGGCACAGGGAGAACGTGCAAACTCCATACAGACAGCACCCGTAGTCAGGATTGAACCCGGGTCTCTGGTGCTGTAAGGCAGCGACTACACGCCTGCACACACTGCCGCCCTATTGAATAGAGATATTTTTTCCAAACACAAAATTCCTGAATTGAACCATTCATTATTAGAAAAGCATGGATTTCCAATCCAGAAACATTAGGTTGGGGAGGGAGAAAAATGCAATCTTCTGCTAGTCTTAATGTGCTCTACAGTTGAGGCTAGACTCAAAATGTCAGCCAAGTACTGGAAATCAGAAATTACTTTGGAAAAGATTGTTAGCATTGTTTCAGACTACTGCCATGCTTGATTCATGATCAACTTGAAATTGATAATGAAAACCACGTCAGATTAGTTTCTGCATTTGTTCACAAGAAAAAGTGCGTCATGTTTGAAAAGTTTCTAGTCAACTCTACCGAAACAAAGACAGACTGAGAAACGGACATTGTCACCAGTAGGGCTACGCACAATCAATAACTTTGGTGTTCTCTCTCTTCCTAATCAGGTAACAATGAAAATATTAAAAATAACAACCCAACACAGAAAATTTGATAATTAAGGATTAAATTGTTAAGAATCAACCATTTAAAAAAAGATATAATTAATATGTTAATAGATTTTTTTTTTAATATAACACAAATTTGATTACTATGGATCATAGCAAATTACATTATACGACCACACAAAAATAAAGTTGTAAGTCTAGTCAAAAGGAGTTTATACAAACAAAAAAATAAAATATATACAGCTGCCCTGAGTTAACCTCTGGTAAATATGCAGAGAACATAAATTCTGAAACCAAATCTTTGCACGTAGTATTTCCATTAGTCTGAGATCTCAATCTTTAACACAAAAACGCTCAACTTTACTCAACCTGTTAAAAAGTCCTGGATCGCTGCAATTAGCGGCTCGCCGTTTCTCGGAGTTACCAAGTTTGCTTTTGTCTAAAGAGAAAAGAAATTCACTGATGAACTATGCACCAGAACATCTTGCGTGGTTCAGAGATTGACACATAGTGAGCAAAATCTATCGAGAAATATTACAGCTCAATAAAGTTATGGTTAACAATGTGGCTTAAAATGCAGTAACTAATCAAAGAGATGTAAAGTAAAATATCTAAGGTTAGAAGTTTCATCTCTTGCTTCAAAGGCAGTTACAATGACAGGTGAAAGCCACTTTACTGACTGGAGATTCACACCTTGCTAGCTTCAGCCAGGTATGTTATTCTTAATTGGTCTAAAAACCAGGGTACAGAAAAGACCCCTTTTATTAAGACACTTCCTTTCACAGAGAGTTAGATAATTCAATCTCAATGCAAGTGCACGCAGCATTTCCCAGATCACTGCCCAATCATGCATTCTAAATTACTAATCCTAACCATTTCGAATAATTTTTATTATTCCAGTTGCCAAGATACTACTATATTCTAAATTTAAACATGCCGACCATTCCCAATCCATGACAATGGTTGGGTGCAGCATCTGTAGAAGTGGAAGAAAATATTTCACTATCTCCATCGGTATTATTTTGCCATTTCTGGGGTTGCACAGAGGACATGTCGCCTACATGGTCGCGAGTAGTTGCCCAAAGAGTCGTACCTTTTTCTGGTCGCCGTTGGATTTTCAACATGTTGAAAATTTTCGGAGACCTGCTGCGACTATGACGGGTGCCGGCAAGTTGCCGAAAAAAATCGCGCAAGTTGGACAGGCCCTTTACAGCTCCCATTGTTAAATTAAAATCAGGAGTAATACATGTCAAATTCCTAAAGTACTGTCAGAAAAGAGTAAAAATGGCAATTAAATCACACCTACCCCCATAAGGACAAGAGCTTCCGCCTTGGCCTCCTCCGTTTGAGGAAGGTGGAGGTTCATTTCATCCCCATCAAAGTCTGCATTATATGGTGTGCAAACGCATTCATTGAACCTGAATGTACGGTGTGGTTTTACCTTGGCCTGAAATTGACAAAATAAAAAAGCTAAATTAATTGCCTGCACACATTCTTTTATCTTGTCAGCCTCCACATTTATCATTTCTTGCTACAGATTTGCCTTGCTTTATTTCTTACATTTTTCACATCTTGAAGATATGTCAAAACAATCAATAGCACAACATGTTAGCGTGGTTTTAAATTACACATTAATCTAATTATTTTTCCAGTATCATATTCAATTAGCTGATGTGAAAGCTTTACTCATCTTACATAGTCCAATTATACACCCATAATTGGCAAACCCAGAATATGAATAATCCACTCTTCACAGCAGTTCATGTTTTACAAAATGCTTACGATGTGGGCCATGATGCTCAATTTATGCAGCGATGGCTGCCTATTGAACAGCACTATATCTCCATCAATTAGATGTCTTTCCACAATGTCACCATATTTCAGTTCCTGTGCCATCTTCTCCCTGTTTCCATATCTTAGGAACCTGTTTACAAGAAGACAAAATAAGACAAAATGCAGTTCCTTTCTACACATTTTGTCTACTCCACAGCCAAAAATCTCAAGGTATGCCTGCTTTGAAGTTCTTGTCTCACTGACAAGGGTTTTGCAAAATCCTCTCTCGCTGTTCCCCCTCTGTGATTCCTCCTACTCTCCGATTCATATTTTTCATTCATTTGTTCTATATCTCTCTATATCACTGTCTACATCTGCCGCTTCCCTTTCCCCTGACTCTCAGTCTGAAGATGGGTCTCGACCCTATTCCTTTTCTCCAGAGAGTTTTACTCCAGCTTTTTGTGCCTATCTTCAAATGGAATTACAACAGTGCCGGAGAGCCGGGTTCGATCCTGACTACGGGAGAGGTGCGGAGTTTGTGTAACCATCAACCTGAATGGTTTACTGCACCTAAAATAAATTAACAATATTTCAAATTGCATTGGAAATAATAAACAAAAAAATTCCTTCTTCTATACATCATACTAAAAGTAAGTTTTTACCTCTTCAGATTAGTGTGCCGCTGCTGAATGAAGTTAGCCCCTGGATGGACTTCAGGTCCGCTACACACAAGCTTTCGCATTAGTTCCAGATTGGCCTTTGTCACCTGCAGTGAAAATAACCACGTTTATGTGTAGTAACAGGTACTTTAGTCGGATAGTCGGCGACTAAACCGTCTCCCCCACCTGGTTTGCCAGGTGAGGAGGGGGCTGTGGACCCCCAGCTGGACCAAAAACAAGACCTGTCAAAGGGCGGATGAGCTGCTAGCGAGCCAACGGCCATCCACACTTCAGTAGAAGTTGTGATCACTGTCGTACACAGCATTGTAAGGAACGATGATAAAGCACACACACACACCAAAATCCTATACTTCCAGCGGCGGAAGTCCGCAGGTACTGGAGGACAGGGATGTGTGGTGCGTCCGTCACCGTTCCCGTCGGAAACCAGCACTACTGCGTCACTAATGTTCTCAACGATGATGAATGAACGAACAGGTACTTTCCATATCAAGTAAGATGTGTACCTTAAAAGGAGAACTCACCCTTTCGGGGTAGGTCAGGATCTTGGCCACATGCACTGGGACTGCTACTTCATCTATGCGCAGATTGGGATCAGGAGAAATCACAGTCCTGCTGGAGAAATCCACTCGTTTCCCAGACAGATTCCCTCGAAATCGACCTAAACATTTTTTTTGGATGCAGAATTAGTTTCAATATGTCAAATACTGTACACGCCCCTTCCACCCCAGGTTATAAATGCCCGTCTCCAGTAAAGCCCGTATGTGGTAGTGTTTGGGGTGCTGATAGGATCGACTTGCCACCTATCGTGAGGCGGCATCTTCTGCGGGGTGGCACCACTGTAAGTGGCCACATTCCCCATCTGCAGGTGGTCCAGGTTATGAACTGTACACAGGTACAATGCCATAAGCTGAGAAGGACCTGTGTATATTGCAGGAAAAATGTTCCCAATGTTGGGCGAGTCCAGAACCAGGGGCCACAGTCTTAGAATAAAGGGGAGGTCATTTAGGAATGAGATGAGAAAAAACGTTTTCACCCGGAGAGTTGTGAATTTGTGGAATTCCCTGCCACAGAGGGCAGTGGAGGCCAAATCACTGGATGGATTTAAGAGAGAGTTACATAGAACTCTAGGGGCTAGTGGAATCAAGGGATATGGGGAGAAGGCAATCATTGGTTATTGATTGGGGACAATCAGCCATGATCACAATGTATGGCGGTGCTGGCTTGAAGCGCCGAATGGCCTCCTCCTATTTTCTATGTTTCTACATTGTTGTTTTGGATCAGCCTCTGATCTCAAACAGTTTGCAGTTAAATTTTGTGCTTTAAGAAGGGGATTCGGACAGAATTAAATTTAATGATGATGCGGAGATGGTGTTGCAAGCGCTTTATGTCACAGGAGCTGAAGATTCTGAGTGAAAAAAAACTGATCTTTTCTTTCCCCAATTCATGTGTTGAGGGAAAGTAAAACCTTTCTGCTTAATGCCTTCCCAATGTACTAGACATGTTCATGATGTCAATCATTCCCAGGGGATCAACATCCTGAATGAACTGTGTAGGAAGGAACTGCAGATGCTGGTTTACAGCGAAGATACAATACAAAATGCTGGAAAAAATAGCAGGGGAGACAGCATTTATGGAGCGAAGGAATAGGCGACGTTTCGGGTCGAGACCCTCCTACAGATTGGGGGTGTGGGGGGGGGGGGGGGGGGCGCGGCTTATTTCATACGACAGGATTAGGTGGGCAACAGATCCCAGAGTTCTGCCATTGGGCTGCAGTAGTTTGTTGCTTGGGTTCCATGTCTTTACTTTCTCCCAGTGGGAAGACGATGCCATCCACTGGCGACACAAGAAACTGCAGCTGTTGAGGGGAAAAACACAAAGCTCTGGTGGAACTCAGCAGATCAAGCAGCATCCGTGGAGAAAAGCGGAGCGACGATGTTTCAGATCAAGACCCTTCTTCAGACCGATCATAGTAGGAACCCAACCCCCTCACCTGTATCCACCCATCACTTGCCAGACTTTGTCCCACCCCCAGCTCTCTTGCCCCTGAAGAAGAAACCTGACCTGAAATGTCTGAAGAAGGGTTTTGGCCCGAAACGTTGCCTATTTCCTTCGCTCCATAGATGCTGCCTCACCCGCTGAGTTTCTCCAGCATTTTTGTCCACCTGAAATGTCACTTGTCCATTTCCATTCACAGATGAGGAAAACGGCCATGATGGTTGGCATATACACAGTAGGCTGAAGGGCCTGCTCCTGCACTGTACTGTTCCATGCTCTGCATTAATAGGAGGGGTGGGGGGTCAAGGAAAGAGCGTTCACGTCGCGGTCCAGTTTTCATCAATCTTTCCACCACCGCACACGCACAAGAATTGCAAGACAGACACCATTGTATGCAGATGGCGAGAAGTGTGATCAGCTCTGGCTGAACAACTTCTAATCTTGTGTGTGGACTCGATAAGAAGAAGATTAATAGGGGAAGAGTTACAATGACGATTCTTTGACCCGAGTGTTGCTAGCATTTTCTGTGCGCATTTAACCAGAAAGATGTTGAGTGCAATTAAAACAAAATTAACCTACCCTGTTTTCCTTTCAGTCTCTGTACAAATCCCCTGGTCCATTTCTTTGGTGCCATGTTGAGAGGAATGCCAGAAAGCTCACTATTGATATACAGTGCACACTGTAATTGTAAGAAGTCCCAGTCTTCCATGATCATTTGCGTCTTTGCTCCAGACACGCGATGCTGAAGAGACAAGAGTCCATTATCCAATTCTGTGCCTTGAAAGTGGAATCTACTCACGTTACAAATACAAAGTTTTAAATGGTCAACAGTTATTTCTCTTTCATCCCCACATTCCCATGATCAAGTTTATGATCCAAGTGCTTTCTATTCAATTCTACTGTAAACAAAAACACCAAGGTGCAAAAAAAATCACTAGTTCAATCATCATGACATTATCTGTGTCCTGCTGATTATTTACCCATGTTGCTGCTCACACATATTTTGCTCAAAGTGTGTTCTCACCTGCGTCCTGATATTAATCACACCATTCTCCGCAGTCCATGTTTCCACAATCGCTTTCTTCCACTTTAAAACCAGCACGCACCACATCCACCACCTTGCCCCAAATAAGGTAGGGACCCTTTGTCACCCTCAGCTAACAGTGAACCATTCTCCAGTTCCTTAATCATCGTCTGCTTTAATTTGTTGTTTTCACACCTTACCCTTCCATATATCTAGTCCCCCATACCCCCTAACTCTCAGTCCCGAATGGAAACGTCACCCATTCCTTCTCTCCAGAGATGCTCCTGTCTCGCTGAGTTACTTCAGCATTTTGTGTCTATCTTCAGTGTACACCAGGATGTGCAGTTCCTTCCTACCCTTTATCATCTGATATTTTGTAATACCAGCTGCTCGTTTCTCTTCTACATGAGATAAATCGCACATCATGCAGAGAACAGCAGCTCCCCATTTCTAAGCAGACCTCAATGTCCTCAGCTTCCCCACAGCCAGGGTGAGGCCAAACACAAACATGTGGATGGTCTACAACCCATTGGTATGAACATAGAATTTTCCAATTCCAGATAACATGCGCCCTGCTCCCAGACCTTCGGATCCACTGTCATCCTCTCAACCCGCTATTAGGCCATTCAGCCCATCAAGTCTACTCCGCCATTCAATCATGGCTGATCTACCTCTCCCTCCTAACCCCATTCTCCTGCCTTCTCCCCATAACCTCCGACACCCGTACTAATCCAGAATCTATCTATCTCTGCCTTAAATATATCCATTGACTTGGCCTCCACAGACTTCTGTGGCAAATAATTCCACAGATTCACCACCCTCTGAATCATTCGTTATTTTATTACACTCATTGTTTCTAACTCAAGTTAAAGAAACTTAACCAAACCTTTTTAATAACGTCGTTTAAGAAGATGATTTCCGTCAGTTTCATGGTGAGGTCGTCTTCGTTGGTGCCTGATTTCAAGTCGCTGACTACTGAGGGGCGAATGCACAGTGGTGGGACTAATAACCGAGTGAGGACCAGGTCTGCAGGCTTCCCTGCCTCCAGGTTCATGAGAAGCAGCGGGACATCTTCAGAGGGAATTCTTTTGAATATATTTAACACCACAAGGGGGTTGAGATTCTCCTGCAAGGTAAAGTACACAAGTTGTAAAGACACATTTTTGTTAGATTGCTTTGCATATAATCAATGCTGCATTCAGGCATCATACACACAAAGCCTTCCCCTGGATCTTAAAGAAGACACAACCAAATGACATGAGAAAGATACATGATAATGATAAAAGTAAAGATTTTGGGGTGGCGCAGTTTTATAGTCGCTGCATTATAGCGCCAGAGACCCGGGTTCGATCCTGACTACGGGTGCTGTCTGTACGGAGTTTGGACGTTCTCACGGTGACCTGCGTGAATTCTCTCCCGGTGCTCCACGCTGCAATGATGTACAGGTTTGTAGGATAATTGGCTTTGGGAAAAATTGTAAATTGTCCCTAGTGTGTAGAATAGTGTTTGTGTACGGGGATCGTTGGTCGGCGCGGACTCGGTGGAACGAATGGCCTGTTTCTGCGCTGCATCTCTAAACTAAACTAAAATATTAAAGCAATCACATCGGTAAGCAAAGGTAGACAAAAAATGCTGGAGGAACTCAGCGGGTGAGGGAGCATCTATGTCGCGAAGGAATAGGCGACATTTCGGGTCGAGACCTGAAACATCGCCTATTCCTTCTCTACACAGAAGCTGCCTCACCAGCTGAGTTCCTCCAGCATTATTTGTCTACCTTCGATTTTTCCAGCATCTGCAGTTTCTTCTTAAACATCAGTAAGCAACTTTGCAGTAAACACCTAACATTACTTACAAAGAATCAAAATGACTGATGTCTAATGCATTAATGCACAATGACTGATGTCTAATGCATGACGATAAAACTCTCTTGAACTCTTAATAAGATGGATATGTGGTTTAAGCTTATTCTAATGTTCTATTTATTAAGAAGCAGCTTTAGAGGTTGTGCCACCATATTTCTAAAATCATTTGATAAAGCAATCATTCAATCAATGGAATTAAATGTAATTCTGCGAAGAATGAAGAAAATGTCCAATAATGTTCAACATTACTAACCTGTGCTCTGCCCAGCAAAGCCTCCATCTCTTTGTTATGTTCAATGGCTATATCGAAGGACTGGAGGAAATCGGACACCACAGGATCCATTACTTTCTTATTGGTCTTGTACTTTTCATGAATAATTTTCAGCAAACCACATTTTTTCACAGGACCTATTTAAAACAAAGCACCGGCCCTTAACTTGACGAAAGCTAACTGCACTGAAGTAATTAAAAAAAGTGATTATTCATTATTTGATACGAATATAATTAAAAAGATTGTACAATGCTTTCATCGTACTTCAGTAGTCCCCCCCAAGATGCTATTTGTTGAACTGCATTGTACACGGCCATTGTGCAATAGCCCATTGAGAACAAAGTGATGAGGGCATGTAAAAGGAACTATCAACCGCAACACTCATTTTTCTTAGGATGGACACAAAATATTAGGAGATAAAGGGTACTTTTTATTTTAGTTCAGAGATGCAGCGCGGAAACAGGCCCTTTGGCCCACTGGGTCCGTGCCGACCAGCGCTCTCCACACACTAACACTATCCTACACACACTAGGGACAATTCTTTTACATTTAACAAGCCAATTAACCCACAAATCTGTAGGTTGAGTGTCACGCAAAGGACAGATTGGTTGGACCCAGCAACGGTCCCTGTGGTATTCCAACTACTACAGACCTCCAGTGTGAAAAGCAACCCTCTACTATCACTCATTGCCTTCCCACTGACCAGCCAATGGGCTATCCAATGGGCTATCTAATCCCATACGATCTCAGCTTCCAGACTAGCTTGCCACATGGCACCTTGTGAAAGGCTGTGTGAATGCCCATGCAGACAATATCTACTGCTCTGTCCTCACCAATCTTCTCAATTGCCGCTTCACAAAACCCAAATCCGAGACACAATTCCTCTTTCACATTAGCTATGCTGACTATCCCTAATTGTTCTTTGACCTTTACAGTTGCATGTAGATTCTCTCAAAAAAATCTCTCAAATTACCAATCACCACTGATATTAGGCTCACCTAGAAGTTCCCAGACTTTTCCAAGCTTTCCTAAATAGACACACAACGTTAGTCGCCTTCCAGTCCACTTGTACCTCATCCATCGATCGCTATCGATGATACAAATATCTCTGCCACAAGTCCCGCTATTTCTTCCCTAGCTTCTCGCAACGTTTCAAGATGCACCTGATCAGGTCCTGGTGTACATCGACTATGTCCAGCACCTCTTCTGCAATGTGGACTCTGGAACCATTCCAGACTGTAGTGACTCTAGACTCTAATAATGCCTCCACAATGTCTACAGCTACTTCCTCAGAACCCTGGAGTGCAGTTCATCTGGTCCAGGAGACTTATCCACCTTCAGACCTTTCAGCTTCGCAGGTACCTTCTCAGTAATAGCAACTGCACTCACTTCTGCCCCCTGGCTCTCTTGAATTTCTGGCACATTATGTGTGTCCTCAACTGTGAAGACAGGAGCAAAAAACGTATGTGTCCGGCACTTCTATGTTCCCCAATTACTACTTCTCCAGTGTTGTTTTCTAGTGGCTTCCATGTCTACTCTTGCCTCTCTTTTGCTCTTTATACATACGAAGAAACATTTGGCATTCTCTTTTATATTATTGGCTAGCTTACTTTCATTTTTCATCTTTTCTCCCCTTTTGGCTTTTTAGTTGTTTTTTTAACAGCTTCGCAGTCCTCTGCCATATTATACGCCTCTCTGCCATATAATTTTTGCCATATTATATGCCTTCTCTGTTGCTTTTATGCTGTTTTTGAATAGTGTAATTTAGAGGAACAGCATGCAAACAGGCCCTTCGGCCCACAAGTCCATGCTGATCATCAATCACTCATACACACTAGATCTTTGTTATTCCACTTTCGCATCCATTCCCCACACGCTGGGTCCAATTTACAGAGGCCAGTTAACCAATAAAACCACACATCCTTGGAATGTGTTTAGAAACTGGATCCATGCAGCCAGGGCCGACAACAGCATTATAGGCCCCCCGGGCAAAGCAGTCACTGGGGCCCCGACACTTCCAGTTTCTTTATGCCGAATCAAATAAGCCATCGTGCACTTGCGATGTACTTCTCAGTTTTCATGTTCTACAATAACATTCTACAATACATAGATCAGCGTGGGGCCCTTATGCTCGTGGGGCCCCGGGCAACTGCCCTGCGTGCACATGCATTAAGACCGCCCTGCATGCGGTCACATGGAGAACATGGAAACTCCACAGAGACAACACCCGAGGTCAGGATCAAACCCACGTCTCAGGTGCCGTGAGACAGCAGCAACCAGCTGCGCCGCTGTGCTGTCCATTACTAGGTATATTTGTTCATAATCGGCTTTTACCATTAAACGATCCACAAAATAGGCAAATAGTCTTCTTTCTACATTTTTCAGAGATTTTCTTTTTCAGGCCCCTTTTCTGAAGATAGGTTAAGCCAGGCTTTTTCAAAGCATCCAGAAACAGTTTCCTTTCCTCTGCAGACAGCATGACACGGGAACATATTTTGCAGATCATCTGGGGAAAAAGACAGAAAGGTGTAAGAAGCCCATGAACATTACAATAAAATCATTAAGACGAATATAACTCTATATATAACGAATATAAATTTAAATAATAATACTTTAAAAAAGTATTATTAATATTTATTAATAATAATTATTATTAATTTTATTATTAATTATTATTTTTTCCTCTTGTTTATTATATTGTTTACAGTGTACTATGTTTACATACTGTGTTGTGCTGCCGCAAGTTAGAATGTCGTTGTTCTATCTGGGACATACAACAATTAAACACTCTTGACATTCTGTACACTTGCATATCAGTCGCCATGATGCAGTGAAATGTAGACACAAGGAAGACTGAAGTCACTCAGCAGGTCAGGCAGAACCTTTGGGAGATATAGAGAGGTGGCGTTTTGGGTCGGGACACTTCTTCAGACAGTGAAATCTGTATCATCCCATAAACCATTTGCAAGATGTAGGATGGGGAGGAGATGTAGTCCAAATCACTGTGGGCGTCAGCGGGTTTGTAGTAGACGTCAGTTGATAGTCTGTCCCTCCACAGATGCTGCCCGACTCACTGGGTCACTCCAGCACTCTGCATTTTATTTAGGACTCCAGCATCTGAAGTTGCTTGTGCCTGTATTATTGGTTCTTACCTGTAAGATTCCAATAATGGCTTTGAAATAACCAACATGGAAGCAGGGCAGTTCCAAGTCAATGTAACCGTAGTGTCCAATGCAGTCAGCCAGATTCTTCCCACACGTTTCACACGGACGGTCTTTCTCACTGGTGCCCTATCGATGTACAGGAATACAATCAATACACATACACACAATCTGTGGAATTCTCTGCCACAGCGGGCGGAGGAGCTCAACTCACTGGATATATTCAAGCGAATGTTAGATTTAGCTCTTAGGGTTAATGGAATCAAGGGATATGGGGAGAGAGCAGAAATGCGGTACAAATTTTGGATGATCAGCCATGATCATATTGAATGGCGGTGCTGGCTCGAAGGGCCGAATGGCCTACTCCTGCACCTATTGTCTATGTTTCCACAACCGCTGCTGGCAAATTCATTTCACTGCACTTTAAGTGCAAGTGACGAATAAAACTTGAATTGACTTGACTTGAACAGCAGAACATGTTGGCATCAATTAAATTGGAAAATTCACTGCGTCAGTACGCACAACACGCTAATTTAGGTGCTGTAACTACACAGCGAGAGATCTGTGCGTTTATGTGACTTAGAGGAGAGGTACAAGTTCTACTGATATTTAGCATTATGAGCCCATCTTATTGCTGGATCACGCCAAGTCCTTGGGACTGCTTACAGGTTTTTCATTTTTGGATAATTCAAGGGTGAACAGATTGCACGCTTACCATGCGATGGTCCAGCACGCCGTTGGACAAGGGGGTGTGATTGTTGTCTTGACTATACAGGTTCTTACTGACCACCTGAATGTGTGCTTGCTGCCGCATCTCCTTTGCCGATTTCATCCCAAAACAGATGTGGCTTCTATATAAGGAAGCAAATCAAAGATAGTTGTGTCCACATGAGCTTCACGTACCAAATACAGGAATCAACCAGAGGGGCATGTTACAGGAACGATTAAGAGAGAACTGCAGATGCTGGAAAAATCAAAGGTAGACAAAAATGCTGGAGAAATGCAGCGGGCGAGGCAGCATCTATGGAGCGAAGGAATAGGTGACGTTTCGGGTCACAGATGTTGCCTCACCCGCTGAGTTTCTCCAGCATTTGTGTTATAGGAATGATGTTGTCAAGTAGGAAAGAGGGCACAGAAGATGTACAAGTAGTCTGAAGAAGGGCCTCGACCCGAAACGTCACCCATTCCTTCTCTCCATAAATGCTGCCTGTCCCGCTGAGTTACTCCAGCATCTTGTGTCTCTTAGATGTACCAGAATGCTGCCAGGACTCAAGGGCCTGAGCTATAGGGAGAGATTGAGCAGCCTGGAACTCTATTCCCTGGAGCGCAGGGGTGATCTTATAGAGGTGTAAAAAATCACGAGAGAAATAGATGTAGAGTCTTTTGCCCAGAGTGGGGGAATCGAAAACCAGAGGGCATAGGCTTAAGGTGAAGGGGGAAAGATTTTATAGGAATCTGAGGGGTAACTTTTTCACACAAGGTGGTGAGTGTCTGGAACAAGCTGCTGGAGGAGGTAGTTGAGGCAGGGATTATCACAATGTTTAAGAAGCAATTAGACAGGTACATAGATAGGACAGGTTTGGAGGGATGTGGGCCAAACGCAGGCAGGTGGGACTAGTGTAGATGGGACATGTTGGTCGGTGTGGGCACGTTACTCCAGCATTATCTGTCTATCTTCAGTGTAAACCAGCATCTGCAGTTCCTTCCTACACATGCCGCGCATTAACCATCCACCTGAAACCCACCTCACTCACCTCACCAACCCAACGTTAACCCTCCCTGCACCACGACAGCAACATTACCCCCACCCATCTCCATATAAACCCCTTGAGCACCCACATTAACACCCTCCATTACCACGTTAAACCTCCCCCTGCACCGTCACCAACATTAACCTGCTCAGACTATCCGCCAGTCGCACATTACCCCCCCCCCCCCCCCAGTCAAGTGTTTTATTGTCATATGTCCCAGATAGAACAAGTGCATTCTTATTTCATGGGGGTCCCCACTCACCCTCCATGTTAACCAACCCCTTACCCATTAATCCCCCCAGCATGTAAATCCCCATTCACCCTCCACAATCCCCATTCACCCCCACATTTCGTTGTCTCTGTAATGCATTTCGCTGTCTCTGTATTGTACACTGACAATGACAATTAAAATTGAATCTGAATCTGAATACCCCCTGCTCACCCACATTAACCCACCCCCTGCACCTTCACAAGTATTAATCCCCACAAATCCTCCACATTATCCCTCACCTCACACACACATTAACCCCCACACACACACATTAACCCACACACACACATTAACCCCCACACACACATACATTAACCCCCACACACACACACATTAACCCCCACACACACACATTAACCCACACACACACATTAACCCCCACACACACACACATTAACCCCCACACACACACACATTAACCCCCACACACACACTAACCCCCACACACACATTAACCCCCACACACACATTAACCCCCACACACACATTAACCCCCACACACATTAACCCCCCCACACACACATTAACCCACACACACACATTAACCCCCACACACACACACATTAACCCCCACACACACACATTAACCCACACACACACATTAACCCCCCCACACACACACATTAACCCCCACACACACACACATTAACCCCCACACACACACATTAACCCCCACACACACACATTAACCCCCCCACACACACACATTAACCCACACACACACACACATTAACCCACACACACACATTAACCCCCCCCCCACACACACACACACACACATTAACCCCCACACACACATTAACCCCCACACACACACATTAACCCCCACACACACACACATTAACCCCCACACACACACACATTAACCCACACACACACACATTAACCCACACACACACATTAACCCCCACACACACATTAACCCCCACACACACACATTAACCCACACACACATTAACCCCCACACACACACACATTAACCCCCACACACACACACATTAACCCCCCCCACACACACACACATTAACCCACACACACACACATTAACCCCCACACACACACACACATTAACCCCCACACACACACATTAACCCACACACACACACATTAACCCCCACACACACATTAACCCCCACACACACACACATTAACCCCCACACACACATTAACCCCCACACACACACACACATTAACCCCCCCCACACACACATTAACCCCCACACACACATTAACCCCCCCCCACACACACATTAACCCCCACACACACATTAACCCCCACACACACACATTAACCCCCACACACACACACATATTAACCCCCACACACACACATATTAACCCCCCCACACACACACACATTAACCCCCCCACACACACATTAACCCCCACACACACACATTAACCCCCACACACACACATATTAACCCCCACACACACACACATTAACCCCCCCACACACACACACATTAACCCCCACACACACACATTAACCCCCACACACACACACATTAACCCCCACACACACACACATTAACCCCCACACACACACACATTAACCCCCACACACACACACATTAACCCACACACACACACACATTAACCCCCACACACACACATTAACCCCCCCCCACACACACACACATTAACCCCCACACACACACATATTAACCCCCCACACACACATTAACCCACACACACACATTAACCCCCACACACACACATTAACCCACACACACACATTAACCCACACACACACACATTAACCCCCCCACACACACATTAACCCCCACACACACACATTAACCCCCACACACACACACATTAACCCCCACACACACACACATTAACCCCCACACACACACATTAACCCCCCCACACACACACATTAACCCACACACACACACACACATATTAACCCCCACACACACTCATATTAACCCCCACACACATACATTAACCCACACACACACATTAACCCCCACACACACACATTAACCCCCACACACACACACATTAACCCCCACACACACACATTAACCCCCCCACACACACACATTAACCCCACACACACACATTAACCCCCACACACACACACATATTAACCCCCACACACACACATATTAACCCCCACACACACACATTAACCCCCACACACACACATTAACCCACACACACACACATTAACCCCCACACACACACATTAACCCCCCCACACACACACATTAACCCCCCCACACCCACACACATAT
>CAUPSL010000353.1:2500-65365 GCA_963514005.1 Raja brachyura
TTTAATTCTGCAGCTGTTCCCTCTGGTCCTAGACTCTCCCACTAGTGGAAACATCCTCTCCACATCCAAGGAAGATCATGGACGCCAGCACAGGGGAACTCTACCACCTGCAGGCTCCCCTACAATCCACCACCACCCTGACTCTCAAGGGTCAAGAGCATCTGGGGTGTCCAGTTGTCATGAGTACTGACGTCAGAACAATGACATTCTTACTTGCAGCAGCAGAGCACCCAGTGTTAGGGGTTACGGAGAGAAGGCAGGAGAATGAATGAATGAATGTATTTATTGGCCAAGTATTCACATACAAGGAATTTGCCTTGGTGCTCCACCCACAAGTGACAACATGACATACAGTGACAGTTAGGAATGACACATAAAACATTAAACTTTAATAATAATGGCATGATTCTGCTCCTATCACTTATGAGCTTATAACAGGCCGGTAAGATAGATTGTAAGGTAGAGCTCTAGGGGCTAGCAGACTCAAGGGATTATGGGGAGAAGGTAGGAGCGGGGCACTGGTTGGGGATGATCACATTGAATGGCGGTGTAGGTTCGAAGGGCCGAATGGCCTCCTCCTGCACCTGTTCTCGCTATTGAGGGATTGCAGCATAGGTTAATTCCCGGGATGGCGGGACTGTCATATGCTGAGCGAATGGAGCGGCTGGGCTTGTACACTCTGGAGTTCAGAAGGATGAGAGGGAATCTTATTGAAACATACGATTATTAAGGGTTTGGACACGCTAGAGGCAGGAAACATGTTCCCGATGTTGGGGGAGTCCAGAACCAGGGGCCACACAGTTTAAGAATAAGGGGTAAGCCATTTAGAACGGAGACGAGGAAACACTTTTTCACCCAGAGAGTTGTGAGTCTGAGGAATTCTCTGCCTCAGAGGGCGGTGGAGGCCGGTTCTCTGGATGCTTTCAAGAGAGAGCTAGATAGGGCTCTTAAAGATAGTGGAGTCAGGGGATATGGGGAGAAGGCAGGAACGGGGAACTGATCGGGGACGATCAGCCGTGATCACATTGAATGGCGGTGCTGGCTCGAAGGACCAAATGGCCTACTCCTGCACCTATTGTCTACTGTCTATTTTCTATGTGTCTATGTTTCTAAACACAATATTCATAGCTAACATAATAAACAACAACAAAACATCAATAAATTGAGTAGATTTGCAAGGATGTTGCCGGGACTTGAGGGTCTGCACGACCGTGGGAGGTTAGGCAGATCGGGACTCCATGGAATAATGGAACGCAGGAGGATGAGGGGTGGTCTTATAGAGGTGTGTAAGATCATCATAGGAATAGCTAGGGTAGACGCACAGAGTCTTTTGCCCAGAGTAGAGGAATTTAGAACCAGTGTTTTAGGTGAAGGGGGATAGATTTAATAGTAACCTGAGGGGTAACTTTATCAGACAAAGGGTGGTGTATAGAATCATGAGGGGAATAGATCGGGTAGATGCACAGAGTCCCTTGCCCAGAGTCGGGGAATCGAGGACCAGAGGACATACGTTCAAGGAGAAGGGGAAAAGATTTAATAGGAATCTGAGGGGTGACTTTTTCACACAAATGGTGGTGGGTGTATGGAACGAGCTGCCAGAGGAGGTAGTTGAGGCTGGGACCATCCCAACATTTAAGAAACATTTGGACAGGTACATGGATAAGACAAGTTTGGAGGGATACACAAAAAGCTGGAGAAACTCAGCGGGTGCAGCAGCATCTAAGGAGCGAAGGAGATAGGCGACGTTTCGGGTCGAGACCCTTCTTTAACAAGTTTGGATGGATATGGACCAAACGCGGGCAGGTGGGACTAGTGTAGCTGGGACATGTTGGCCATGTTGGTGTGGGCGCGTTGGGACGAAGGGGCCAGTTTCCACACTGCATCCCTCTATCACTTCATGACTCTAACAGACGGGAAGAAACTGTCCCTGAACCTGGAGGCGTGCGTTTTGACACTTCTGCACCGTTTGCCTGATGGGCGAGGGGAGTAGAGGGAATGGCGAACTGACTTGATGGGCCGAATGGCCTAATTCTGCTCCTAGAACTTATCAATTTATGAACACTGGCATGAGGATTAAGTTGAGTTGCACAGTAATGCGGAGGAAATATTCATATGCACAGTCGATCCACACTTGTAATCACAGGTCCATTTAAGAATAAGGGGTCGGCCATTTAGGACTGAGATGAGGAAAAACATTTTCACCCAGAGAGTTGTGAATCTGGTGAATTCTCTGCCACAGAGGGCAGTGGAGGCCGATTCACTGGATGTTTTCAAGAGAGAGTTAGATTTAGCTCTTAGGGATAACAGAATCAAGGGGTATGGGGCGAAAGGTCTGTATTCTTTGGAGTGCAGAAGGTTGAGGGGGGACTTGATTGAGGTCTTTAAAATGATGAAAGGGATAGACAGAGTTGACGTGGATAAGCTTTTCCCATTGAGGGTAGGGAAGATTCAAACAAGAGGGCATGACATGAGAATTAAGGGACAGAAGTTTAGGGGTAACATGAGGGGGAACTTCTTTACTCAGAGAGTGGTGGCTGTGTGGCATGATCTTCCTGCAGAAGTGGTGGAGGCAGGATCGATTTTAACATTTAAAAGTAAAGTGGATAGGTATATGGACGGGAGGGGAATGGAGGGGTATGGTCTGAGTGCAGGTAGATGGGACTAGGGGAAAATAAATGGTCGGCACGGACTGGAAGGGCCGAGAAGGCCTGTTTCCGTGCTGTAATTGTTATATGGTTATATGGAAAGCAGGAACGGGGTACTGATTGGGGATGATCAGCCATGATAATAGTGAATGGTGGTGCTGGCTCGAAGGGCCGAATGGCCTACTCCTGCAGCTATTTTCTATGTTTCTCTGAACCAGGCCAATGCAATTGCTCATGGTACGGTCTCGTTCAGAGCTAACTTGTTTATGATTTTTTTTTAATGTGCCGCTTAAGCACAAACTGCAGATGCTTGAAAAATAGAACGTTGACAAAAATGCTGGAGAAACTCAGCGGTTGAGGCAGCATCTGTGGAGCGTAGGAATAGGCTTCGCTCCATAGATGCTGCCTCACCCGCTGAGTTTCTCCAGCATTTTTGCCAACCTTTATGTGCTGCAGTGATTATTTAGTTTAGTTTAGAAATACAGCGCGGAAACAGGCCCTTCGGCCCAGCAAGTCCGCACCGACCAGCGATCCCCGCACACACTAACACTACCCTGCACACACTGGGGACCATTATTACATTTATACCAAGCCAATTAACCTACAAACCTGCACGTCTTTGGAGTGTGGGAGGAAACCGGAGATCATAGAAACATAGACATTAGGTGCAGGAGTAGGCCATTCGGCCCTTCGAGCCTGCACCGCCATTCAATATGATCACGGCTGATCATCCAACTCAGTATCCCGTACCTGCCTTCTCTCCATACCCTCTGATCCCCTTAGCCACAAGGGCCACATCTAACTCCCTCTTAAATATAGCCAATGAACTGGCCTCAACTACCCTCTGTGGCAGAGAGTTCCAGAGACCCACCACTCTCAGATTCAGATTCAGATTCAGATTCAATTTTAATTGTCATTGTCAGTGTACAGTACAGAGACAACGAAATGCATTAGACAACGAAATGCATTAGACAACGAAATGCATTCACACTCTCTGTGTGAAAAAAGTCCTTCTCATCTCGGTCCTAAAGGATTTCCCCCTTATCCTTAAGCTGTGACCCCTTGTCCTGGACCTCCCCAACATCGGGAACAATCTTCCTGCATCTAGCCTGTCCAACCCCTTAAGAATTTTGTACGTTTCTATAAGATCCCCTCTCAATCTCCTAAATTCTAGAGAGTATAAACCGAGTCTATGCAGTCTTTGTTAAAGCAGGGACTGCAGAAGCTGGAGAATCGAGGGTTACACAAAAAGCTGGAGAAACTCAGCGGGTGCAGCAGCATCTAAGGAGCGAAGGAGATAGGCGACGTTTCGGGTCGAGACCCTTCTTCCCTATGCAGTCTTTGTTCCTGGAGAAAACCCCGCGCAGGTCACGGGGGAAGAACGCACAGACTCCGCACAGGCAGACAAGCACCCGCGGTCGGGATCGAACCCGGGTCTCCGGCGCTGCGTTGGCTGCAAGGCAGCAACTCTACCGCTGCGCCACCGTGACCGCCCTCATTATGTGTCCGCATTAAGAACTGTAACAAGCCTTAGCATGTGAGAGGCAGTGATCTGCCCACAGCTGGGTCATGAGGGGGGAAAGGATGGAAATTAATATTTTCTGGTTGGGCTCAGAGACACTGGATGCTTTGCCTCGCAGCGAAGGTTCTGCAGCAGCATCCTCGCCGAGGAAACATTCGCAGGATGGAGAGGGGCGCGGCGGGGCAGAGAGGTAAGAGGCAACGTTCTGTTCCACACAGCAAAGCAGGACATTCAGCCCATCAGCCGGTGAGTTTAGTTTGAGTTTAGTTTAATTTATTTTCACCTGTAACTCAAAGTCAAGTCAGTCAAACAAACTTTATTGTCATTTAGAAATACATCGATATATGCAGTTCCAAACGGAAATTCCGTTGCATTTGGCTCCCTGTGCAACACGATCATTAACAGAAGGATCAACATGGATAAAAGGATAAATAGACAATGGTGGCAGCCCATTACATGGCATTCAGGAGTCTGATGGCTCGTGGGAAGAAGCTGTTGCAGAACCTTGATGTTCTGCTCCTTATGCTACGATATCTTTTGCCCGAGGGCAGCAGAGTGAACAGTCCGTGATGGAGATGTGTGGGGTCTTTTATAATACTGCTGGCCTTAGACACGCAACGTTTGGTCGCAATATCCCCGATTGAGGGGAGAGAGGTCCCGATGATTTTTTCCGCTGTCCTCACCACTCTCTGCACGGACTTCCAGTCGGAGGCTCTACAGTCCCCAAACCAGACAGAGATACAGCTGGTCAAAATACTCTCTATGGTGCCCCTGTAGAAAGTGGTGAGGATGGGATGGGGGAGGTGAGCTCTTCTCATCCGGCGCAGAAAGTGCAACCGCTGCTGCGCTCTCTTAACTGTTGATGAGATGTTATTCGACCAGGTCACACTGTTAGTGATCTGCACCCCCAGGGACTTAGTGCTACTGACCACCTCCACATCGCTGTCATTGATGTGAAGTGGTGTGGGACTGTGCCGGTATCACAGCACAGGGGGAAACTTGTTGTTGCGTGCTAACCAGCCAGCGGAAAGACAATGCATGATTACAATCAAGCCGTCCGCAGTGTACACGATACATGATGAAGGGAATAAGTGAATAAAGTTTGGTTTAAGGTGTGTCCAGTAGAGTCTGATCAAAAATAGTCCGAGGGTCCCCAAAGAGGTAGATTGTGATTCAGAGTTTTAAAGAAGGGACTGCAGATGCTGGAGAATCGAGGGTTACACAAAAAATGCTGGAGAAACTCAGCGGGTGCAGCAGCACCTAAGGAGCGAAGGAGATAGGCGACGTTTCGGGTCGAGACCCTTCTTCAGACGTGATTCAGAACTGCTCTCGCTCAAACAGGCAGCCAGCATCATCAAGGACCCGCACCATCCTGGCCACACACTCATCTCACCGCTGCCATCGGGAAGAAGGTACAGGAGCCTGAAATCTGCAACATCCAGGTTCAGGAACAGCTTCTTCCCCACAGCCACCAGGCTATTAAACACGACATCAAACAAGCTCTGAACAATATCAGCCTATTGCATTTTATCTGTTTATTTATTGTGTATATATATGGTCTATAGTCTATAGACACACTGAACTTTTATCTCCTGTTACACACTATGTTTACATATTCTGTTGTGCTGAAGCAAAGCAAGAATTTCATTGTCCTACCTGGGACACATGACAATAAAACTCTTTTAGACTCTTGACCTGGTGGTGGTCGGACGGTTCAGTTGCCTGATAACAGCCGGGAAGAAACTGCCCCTGAATCTGGAGGTGTGTGCGCGTTCGTTTTCACACTTCTGTACCTCTTGCCCGATGGGAGAGGGGAGAAGAGGGAGTGGCCGGGGGGGGGGGTGAGGCTGGTCCTTGATGATGCTGCCGGCCTTGCCGAGGCAGCGTGAGGTGTAGATGGAGTCGATGGAAGGGGGGTTGGTGTGTGCGACGGTCCACAGTTCTTGCGTTCGTGGACGGAGCTGTGGTCTTTTCCAGACCAAGTCTCTGGAGAGAAGGAATAGGGTGAGGTTTTTGGGGTTGAGACCTTTCTTCAGACTAAGGGTCAGGGAGGGAGGAACCTGGAGGCATGGGAAGGTACAGAACAAAGCAGAGCCTGCATCGATGACTCGGGAAAGGTGGAGCCCACAATGCTCCGTTGTTGGCAACTTCTCCATGACTATGTGTGTCTCCTTTATTATTATAAAGACTGCCAGATGCAAAATGGAAACAACATGCACTTGCACAGAGTGTGTGGGAAGGACCTGCAGATGCTGGTTCACACCGAAGATAGACACAACATGCTGGAGTAACTCAGCGGGTCGGGCAGCATCTCTGGAGAGAAGGAATGGGCGGCGTTTCGGGTCGAGACCCTTCTTCAGACTGAGAGTCGGGGGAGAGGGAGACACAGAGATAAGGAAGTGCAAGGTGTGAAAACGAAACCTCAATGGGGAAGAGGATCAAAGGAAAATGTGGAATCGATCATCGTTAGCTCGGGGAAGTTGATAAAACGAAGCATGCAGAGATTAAAAGTAATCAGTGGGACAGTCTGACTGGTCAGGCCAGTCTTCTGCATTTGCACAGAGATAGAAACATCGAAACATTGAAAATAGGTGCAGGAGTAGGCCATTCGGCCCTTCGAACCAGCACCGTCATTCAATATAATCATGGCTGATCATCAAAAATCAGGACCCCGTTCCTGCTTTTTCCCCTTATCCCTTGATTCCATTAGCCGTAAGATCTAAATCTAACTCTCTCTCATGATAATATCCAGTGAATCGGCCTCCACTGCCTTCTGTGGCAGAGAATTCCACAGATTCACAATTCTCTGGGTGAAAACGTTTTTGCAAATCTCAGTCCGAAATGGCCGACCCCTTATTCTTAAACTGTGCGAACTCCTGGTTTTGGCTCTTTTTTCTTTGCATCTACCCCGTCCAATCCTCTAAGAATGTTATATGTTTCTATAAGATCCCCTCTCATCCTTCTAAATTCCAGCGAATGCAAGCCCAGTCGACCCGTTCTTTCATCATATGTCATTGGGAAAATGTCATATATGATAGACAGGTGGAAATGCGGACCAGAATTGCAGCCCATTCTGGAGTGCTGAGGGGTCAGGTGATTTGGAAATATGCTCTTCTTCATCTTTCATGCCCCTGCCCCTTATTCTTAAACATGACATTGGGTCTTTATTCTTTGGAGCGCAGAAGGTTAAGGGGGGACTTGATTGAGGTCTTTAAAATGATGAACGGGATAGACAGAGTTGACGTGGATAAGCTTTTCCCATTGAGGGTAGGGAAGATTCAAACAAGAGGGCATGACATGAGAATTAAGGGACAGATGTTTAGGGGTAACATGAGGGGGAACTTCTTTACTCAGAGAGTGGTGGCTGTGTGGAATGAGCTTCCAGCAGAAGTGGTGGAGGCAGGATCGATTGTAACATTTAAAAGTAAAGTGGATAGGTATATGGACGGGAAGGGAATGGAGGGGTATGGTCTGAGTGCAGGTAGATGGGACTAGGGGAAAATAAATGGTCAGCACGGACTGGAAGGGCCGAGAGGGCCTGTTTCCGTGCTGTAATTGTTATATGGTTATATGGTTATCACATTGGAGAGGACTGGATGACCGAGGACCAGAGGACATACTGTAGGTTCAAGGTGAAGGGGGAAAGATTTAATAGGAATCCGAGGGGTAACTTTTTCACATAAAGGGTGGTGGGTGTATGGAACAAGCTGCCAGATGAGGTAGTTGAGGCTGGGACTATCCCAACGTTTAAGAAACAGTTGGACAGGTACATGGATAGGGCAGGTGTGGAGGGATATGGACCAAGCGCAGGCAGGTGGGCTAGTGTAACTGGGACATTGTTGGCCGGCGTGGGCAAGTTGGGCCTGTTTCCACACTGTATCACGGATGCAATTATAAGGAAAGCACATCAGCGCCTCTACTTCCTGAGAAGATTACGGAGAGCCGGCATGTCGAAGAGAATTCTCCTGAATGTCTACAGGTGCCGCGTATAGAGCATGCTGAACGGTTGCATCGAGGCTTGGTTCGGCAACTTGAACATCCAGGAGCGGAAAAGGATGCAGAAAGTTGTGACCACTGCCCAGTCCATCATCGGCTCTGACCTCCCCACCATCAAAGGGATCTATCGCAGTTGCTGCCTCAAAAAGGCAGCCAACATCATCAAGGACCCACACCATCCTGGCCACACACTCATCTCACCACTGCCATTGGGAAGAAGGTGCAGGAGCCTGAAGACTGCAATGTCCAAGTTCAGGAACAGCTTCTTCCCCACAGCCATCAGGCTATTAAACACGACAACAAATAAGCTCTGAGCTGCAACAGCCTATGATTATCATTACTGCGCTATTATTGATCGTTTTTGGAGCATATGTGTATTATTAAACTTGATTTCAGACTTAAGATCCAGACAAGAGACGACATTACATAAGGTAGACAAAAATGCTGGAGAATCTCAGTGGGTGAGGCAGCAATCTATGGAGCGAAGGAAATAGGCAACGTTTCGGGTCGAGATCCTTTTTCAGACATTACCACAATACATGAAATACATTGCATATAAAACACCATAAAATACATATAAAAGCAGTATATCACTTATAAAAGGATGATAAATTATATACAAAAACACAATACATGATTTATACACATACACAAGATGTATGCGTCTATACATGTATATACATACATACAGGTATATGCATCTGCCTTCTAAACCTTCTGAATTTTGTAGTCGGCAGGGCAGTACTCTGCATATCACCAACTTGGACAATTTTTACATTTATCAAGCCAATTTACCAAGCCAATTAACCTACAAACCGGCACGTCTTCGGAGTGTGCGAGGAAACCGAAGTTCTCGGAGAAAACCCACGCAGGTCACGGGGAGAACGTACAAACTCCACACAGACAGCGCCCGTAGTCGGGATCGAAGCCGGGTTTCTGGCGCTGCATTTTGCTGTAAGGCAGCGACTCTACCGCTGCGCCACCGTGACAATATATATATATATATATTCATCTATCGGTGTCGCTGCCTCAAAAAGGCAGCTATTGTCTATTGTCTATTGTCTATTGTGTACTTGTGTGTATATGTGTACATATATATATATACACACACACTGAACTTTTATTTTCTCCCTCGTTTTTTTTTGTTACATTTTTTTATTAATTAGAAGGAATTACACAATAAAAAGGTGCGTGTTCATTGTTGACATAATAAAAATCATTTTGTTCTTTGTAGATTATACATAATCAGTATTATTTATATTAATGATTGCATAATAATTGTGCTTCTGTATTATTTTTTTCCATTTTTTATAAAGATAGAAAATAGTAGAGAAAGATTAAACAAAACAAAATATATATATAAAAAGTTGGGAAAGAATGGAATGTTCTAGAGATTTTGCATCGTTGGAGATATATCCGCGTTTTATGAAATGTACTACCATCTATTCTTAGATTCTGGTTTCAGTCGGGATTCTCTCTCGTTTTTCATATCATACTATGATTCCATATTGTTTCTATCTGACACATGACAATAAAACTCTTGACTTGACTCTTACATAGAAACATAGAAAATAGGTGCAGGAGGAGGCCATTCGGCCCTTCGAGCCAGCACCGCCATTCATTGGGATCATGGCTGATCGTCCCCTATCAATAACCCGTGCCTGCCTTCTCCCCGTATCCCTTGGCTCCACTAGCCCCTAGAGCTCTATCTAACTCTCTCTTAAATCCATCCAGTGATTTGGCCTTCACTGCCCTCTCTGGGTGAAAAAGTTTTTTCTCACCTCAGTCTTAAATGACCTCCCCTTTATTCTAAGACTGTGGTCCCTGGTTCTGGACTCACCCAACATTGGGAACATTTTTCCTGCATCTAGCTTGTCCAGTCCCTTTATAATTTTAGGTAGACAAAAATGCTGGAGAAATGCAGCGGGTGCAGCAGCATCTATGGTGCGAAGGAAATAGGCGACGTTTCGGCTCGTGACCCTTCTTCAGACTCTACAATTTTTATAATTTTTATAATTTCATACTTTTATAATTTTATATGTTTCTATAAGATTCCCCTCATCCTTCTAAACTCCATATGCACACACTGAACTTTTAATTTTTTCTCTCATTTTTCATATCATACTATAGGTATGTTACAAAACTTACCTTGAGCAGCGCTGCAGTTCTGCCGCTCCCCATGTGCGTGACTTTGGCGCCTTTCAGAGGGGGGTGTGTTTAAAGTGCCGTTTTTCCACGGACAGGGCAAATCGATCCATGTTAGGGGATTTAGTTGCTGAAGAAAAATCGCTCCGACATTTGATTTATGATGGTATTTTTAAATTACGCTAGATTATTTATTAACTAGAGTAATTTAAAAATCATCTTCTAAAGACGTGAGCGCCGACAACGGGAAGGATTTTACGTAGGGGAGAAAAAAGGTACACAGTTTATTTTTACATTAAAACGTGGTTTTTAGGAAGCCTTTAATCACATTTTCATGTTGCGAAATGGGGTCCAAAAAAATGTATGAACCAACAGTATTTTTCCTGCCGACTTCACCGCAAACCGCAACGTTCCAATCCACCGCATTCCACTAAAACCCACTCACCAATTGATTTAAATGGCCATTAATTTACAGGCATTAAACACTAATTTCCTTCCATTTGGCCTATAAATTCATGAAAATTAGATTTAAAAATCATGTTATATTGTGAATTATTGTGTGAATGTTACTTGGACACTTAGGCAATTAAAAATGTTAATCTTTTCTTAAGAAATTGATAATGTTCAGGTCTAGTAATAGAATTTTGTAATGAGCTGCAATTAGGTAACTAACTAATTATATGCTTTAATTTCAGATCATCCAAGTAATATTGTTTCATATTTGTTTCAGAATGCTTCAATCTATAATAACTGAACATTTCATTGCGTTCTCTTAATTTTTAAGAAAGTTATGGGCTTTTAACTGTTCCAGATCACAGCTTTTGAGTTAAGTCAATGGAAAGGCAATGGGGAACAAGATGCTAATTTCCGGGTATGAAAACGGCCATAATTTTTTTTTTAATACTGAAGATATGAAAGTGAATTAGGTGTCAAATTAAACTTCGTTTTATGCTTTATCTGATGGGATAAATTGCAGACTTGATTTTTTAAATCTCAAAATTTTGTAACATTGCTACATACTTTGACTGCATAGACTCGGTTTATACTCTCTAGAATTTAGGAGATTGAGAGGGAATCTTATAGAAACTTACAAAATTCTTAAGGGGTTGGACAGGCTAGATGCAGGAAGATTGTTCCCGATGTTGGGGAGGTCCAGGACAAGGGGTCACAGCTTAAGGATAAGGGGGAAATCCTTTAGGACCGAGATGAGAAGGACTTTTTTCACACAGAGAGTGGTGGGTCTCTGGAACTCTCTGCCACAGAGGGTAGTTGAGGCCAGTTCATTGGCTATATTTAAGAGGGAGTTAGATGTGGCCCTTGTGGCTAAGGGGATCAGAGGGTATGGAGAGAAGGCAGGTACGGGATACTGAGTTGGATGATCAGCCATGATCATATTGAATGGCGGTGCAGGCTCGAAGGGCCGAATGGCCTACTCCTGCACCAAATTTCTATGTTTCTATGTTTCTAACTAACTAATTATTTGCTTTAATCTCAGGTCATCCAAGTAATATTGTTTCATATTAGTTTCAGAATGCTTCAATCTATAATAACTGAACATTTCATTGCGTTCTCTTAATTTTTAAGAAAGTTATGGGTTTTTGACTGTCCTAGATCACAGCTGTTGTGTTAAGTCAATTGAAAGGCAATGGGGAACAAGATGCTAATTTCCAGGTATGAAAATGGCCATAACTTTCTTAATACTGAAGATATGAAAGTGAATTAGGTGTCAAATTAAACTTCTTTTTATGCTTTATCTGATGGGATGAATCTCAAAAATTTGTAACATTTCTAGCTACTTTGATTCCACATTCTGTTGTGCTGCAGCAAGTAAGAATATCATTGTTTTTATCTGGGACACACGACAATAAACCACTCTTGACTTGACTCTTGATAAGGGAACAACGTTCCGTGCAAGGTAAAGGCAGCAGAGTGCGGTCAAGGACTCAACTCTTGACTCTCTGCCCCCTTGTTGCTTGAGGACCAGGGGACTTGAGAAGATGGTTCAATGTACCTTGGACATAGCCACCTACACCACGTGGCCTGTCCTCCCGACTGGCCAATGGCAGAGGGAGAAGGCGGGGCAGTAGGACCATGCCATTCCAGCCCCAGGGGAGAAAAAGTTAGGAGTTGTGTTTTGAAAAAAAGTTTTGTGACTTTGGCAACCTGCTTTTTGCGACTGGTGCTCGGTGGCAGAGGATGGGGGAGGGGGGCACTGCACCTTCAAAAACACAATGCAAATCTGGAGAGAGTCACTCCAGCTCTCGTGTGTGTGTGTGTGTATCTGCTTTTAACTGAGGTTAGGAATAGCTCTCCCCCCCCCCCCCCCCTCCAATGTGAATGGAATCCCCGGACTATTAAAGGTCTGGACTGTCTCTGTCTGGCTGCGCTTGTCCCGTCCACACTCATCTGTGCGGAGCCTCTGCTCTTTTAAGTGTTGCAACTACACACATATTTGCAACAGTCAAACGAGTGGGCGCCCGACCTGTCTCTGATTTAAAAAATATATATATATATATTTGTGTGTGTGTGTGTGTAGTCCCTAGAGGAGAGAACAATCCCAAAGATAGCAAAGGAAGAAGGAAATGAGGACCATCATTGCAGCCCATTCTGGAGTGCTGAGAGGTAAGGTGGTCATTTGTACAAGGGAGCTTTGACTCAAACCCTCTCGCCACCCCATCCCCACACCCACTCCCTGGACCTCCAGCGCAGCCTTGAAGCACTTAATGCAAGCTGCCCCCGGTAATACAAACGTTTCTATAAATCTTTAGTATCAGTATTAATACTGATAAATCTGTTTGTGGACAAAAATGCTGTATGTGGACAAAAAAATCTGTTTGTGGACAAAAATGCTGCAGGAACTCAGCAAGTCGGGCAGCATCTTTGGAGTGTATTATTATCAGTATTAATATTGATAAATCTGTTTGTGGGCAAAAAGGCTGTATGTAGACAAAATATCTGTGGGCAAAAATGCTGGAGGAACTCAGCGAGTCAGGCAGCATCTTTGGAGTGTATTATTACCAGTATTAATATTGATAAATCTGTTTGTGGGCAAAAATGTTGTATGTGGACAAAAAATCTGTGGACAACTAATCAGTAGACCAATAATCTGTATGCAGACAAAAATGCTGGAGGTACTCAGTGAGTCGGGCAGCATCTTTGGAGTGTATTATTATCAGTATTAATATTGATAAATCCGTATGTGGATAAAAATGTTGTATGTAGACAAAAAATCTGTTTATGGACAAATAATCAATAGACCAATAATCTGTATGCAGACAAAAATGCTGGAGGTACTCAGCGAGTCGGGCAGCGTCTTTGGAGTGTATTATTTTCAGTATTAATATTGATAAATCTGTTTGTGGGCAAATAGGCTGCATGTAGACAAAATATCTGTGTGGACAAATATGCTGGAGGAACTCAGCGAGTCAGGCAGCATCTTTGGAGTATTATTTTCAGTATTAATATTGATTAATAATAATAATATCTTGTTATTGTCATTGCACATAAGTGCAACGAGATTTGATTTGCAACTTGGAGATTTCGGTTTGCAACCCTCGAGAACAAGGTTTGTAAAAACGAGCATTTGACCAGTAACATCAACACAGACTAAAGTGCGAGGCCGGGGGAGACAGTCCATGGGGGTGGGGGGGGTGGGGGGTGTATGTGGATTAAAATGCTGTATGTGGACAAAATATCTGTACACAGACAAAAATGCTGGAGGAACTCAGCGGGTCGGGCAGCATCTTTGGAGCGTATTATTATCATTATTAATATTGATAAATCCGTTTGTGGACAAAAATGCTGCATGTAGACAAAATATCTGTTTGCGGACAAAAATGCTGGAGGAACTCAGCGAGTCGGGCAGCATCTTTGGAGCAAAAGAACAGGTTGAAATTCCATTTGGAATCTCCAGTTTAAATTCCATTTGGAATATTTTGGAGGGCCAAGAAACCAAGACATTTCGGGTCGAGACCCTTCTTCAGACAAAACTGTATTAACAGAACAGATAAATCTGTAATAACAGTTTGAATGGACTGTGCATGTGATGTTTGGTTGGTAAAGGGTTTCGAGGGTGTATTATTGTCAGTATTAATATTGATAAATCCGTATGTGGATAAAAATGCTGTATGTAGACAAATCTGTATACAGACAAAAATGCTGGAGGAACTCAGCGAGTCGGGCAGCATCTTTGGAGTGTATTATTATCAGTATTAATACTGATAAATCCTTTGTGGACAAAAATGCTGCATGTACACAAAAAATCTGTTTGTGGACAAAAATGCTGGAGAAACTCAGCGGGTCGGGCAGCATCTTTGGAGTGTATTAGAAACGTAGAAACATAGACAATAGGTGCAGGAGGAGGCCATTCGGCCCTTCGAGCCAGCACTGCCATTCAATATGATCGTGGCTGATCGTCCGCTATCAATACCCCGTGCCTGCCTTCTCCCCATAACCCTTGACTCCACTAGCCCCTAGAGCTCTATCTAACTCTCTACATCCACAATCAGTATCCCGTTCCTGCCTTCTCCCCACACACCCTGACTCCGCTATCTTTCAGAGCTCTATCTAACTCTCTCTTAAATCCATCCAGTGATTTGGCCTCCACTGCCCTCTGTGGCAGGGAATTCCACAAATTCACAACTCTCTGGGTAAAAAAGTTTTTTCTCACCTCCGTCTTAAATGACCTCCCCTTTATTCTAAGACTGTGCGTGGCCCCTGGTTCTGGACTCGCCCAACATTGGGAACATTTTTCCTGCATCTAGCTTGTCCAGTCCTTTTATAATTTTATATGTTTCTATAAGATCCTTATATGTTTCTATAAGATCAGTATTAATACTGATAAATCCGCATGATTTATAAAGCAAAAATGCTGCATGCACACAAAAATGCTGGAGAAACTCAGCGAGTCGGGCAGCATCTTTGGAGCGTATTATTATCCGTATTAATACTGATAAATCCGTTTGTGGCCAAAAAATGCTGTATGTGGATAAAAAAATCTGTTTGCGGACAAAAATGCTGGAGAAACTCAGCGAGTCAGGCGAAAGAACAGGTTTAAATTCCAATTGGAATCTCCAGTTTAAATTCCATTTGTAATATTTTGCAGGACCCAGAAACCAAGACATTTCGGGGTCGAGACCCTTCTTCAGACAAAACTCTATTACCAGTTAACAGATAAATCTGTAACAACAGTTTTAATGGACTGTGCGTGTGACTTGTGGTTGGTGAAGGGTGTCAGGGGCGATGAGGAGAAGGCAGGAGAATGGGGTTGAGAGGGGAAAAGTGCTCCGACATCACGCCAGGTTCAACGCCCTTGAGAAGGATGGTAGAATTGGAATTTAGAAGGATGTGAGGGGATCTTATAGAAACATATAAAATTCTTATGGGATTGGACAGGCTTTCAGGGCTAATTGAATCAAGGGATATGGGGAGAAGGCAGGAATGGGGTACTGTTTTGGGATTACACAAAAAGCTGGAGAAACTCAGCGGGTGCAGCAGCATCTAAGGAGCGAAGGAGATAGGCGACGTTTCGGGTCGAGACCCTTCTTCAGTTCATTCTTTAACAATACTGTTTGGGGATGATCAGCCATGATCATATTGAATGGTGGTGCTGGCTCGCAGGGCCGAATGGCCTACTCCCTGCACCTATTTTCTATGTCTTAGAAACAGAATATAGATCAGCCATGATTGAATGCTGGAGTAGACAATAGACAATAGGTGCAGGAGTATGCCATTCGGCCCTTCGAGCCAGCACCGCCATTCAATGTGATCATGGCTGATCATCCCCAATCAGTACTCCGTTCCTGCCTTCTCCCCATATCCCCTGACTCCGCCATCTTTAAGAGCCCTATCTAGCTCTCTCTTGAAAGCATCCAGAGAACCTTCCTCCACAGACTTGATGGGCTGAATGGCCTAATTCTGCTCCTACAACTTATGAAGTTATTTTTATTTTCTTGGTGCAATTGTTGCTACCACAAAGTTTGCATCTGGCTTTGGCGATCAATGTTTCAGTTCAGTTTAGATTATTGCCACGTGTACCGAGGTACGGTGAAAAGCTTCTATTGCGTGCTAACCAGCCAGCGGAAAGACAGCACATGATTACAATCGATCCATTTGCAGTGTGCGGATACGTGATAGGTTTGGTGCAAGGTAAAGTCCGATCAACGGTAGTCCGATGGTCTCCAATGATGTAAATAGTGGTTTGGAATTGTACTCTGTGATGTATTTATGTTTCACTTTGTTTTACTTTGTCTCTGGACCTGATGCGCTACAATGCTTAAAGGGCCTGTCCCACCAGCATCCGACTCCATGTGATGAACGCGATCAAACTAGAAGCGGGGGCCGCGCGGAGGTCGGGTGATCCCCTGTACAGGGCCGTTCCCACCAGCATACGCCTGCATGCGGCAAGCGCGACCAAACCGGCAGCGAGGACCGCGCGGAGGTCTGGTGAGTGGCGCAACGCGGCGCAAAGTGAGGCGAACTTGGAGCGAAGTCTTAAAGGTAAGTTCGCCAGGACAGAGAGGGGCACACAGAGAGGGCCACGGAGCCACACACAGAGAGGGCCACGGAGCCACACACAGAGAGGGCCACGGAGCCACACACACAGAGGGTCACGGAGGCACACATTTTTATTAATCGATTGGACACGCAAGATGCAGGAAAAATGTTCCCGATGTCGGGGGGGAGGGGGTCACCAGGGGTCACAGTTTAAGAATAATGGGTCGGCCATTTAGGACTGGGATGAGAACTTTTGCCACCCAGAGAGTTGTGAATCTGTGGAATTCTCTGCCACAGAAGGCAGTGGAGGCCGATTCACTGGATGGTTTCAAGAGAGAGTTAAGGGCCTGTCCAACCAGCATCCGACTCCATGCGGTGAGCGCGACCAAACCAGCAGAGGGGGCTGCGTGGAGGTCGGGTGATCCCCCGTACAGGGCCGTTCCCACCAGCATGCGGCAAGCGCGACCAAACCGGCAGTGAGGGCCGCGCGGAGGTCGGGTGAGTGGCGCAAAGTGAGGCGAAATTGGAGCGAAGTCTTAAAGGTAAGTTTGCCAGCACAGAGAGGGGCACAGAGGCACACACACACAGAGGGCCACGGAGCCACACACATAGAGGGTCATGGAGGCACCTACAGAGAGGGTCACGGAGGCACGACGTCGAGGCGGTGCGTAATGCGTCGAGGCGACTGCGAGCCGACAAGCCGTTGCCGCGCGGAATTTTCGAACATGGTCAGTTTTTCGGAGCCCCGCGCGATGTCGGGACGAACTCCGCACAATTCCGCACGTCTCCGGCGATCGAAGTGGGACCGACGCCGGACGGCTCAAGCGACCACGTTAGGTTGCGCTCATCGCATGGAGTTGCATGCTGGTGGGACAGGCCCTTAACTAGAGGCAAGAATGTTTTATTGTCATGTGTCCCAGATAGGACAATGAAATTCATGCTTGCTGCAGCACAACAGAACATCTAAATGTTGTACATAACGGGAGGAAAAAAGTACCGTGTGTGTGTATGTACATACACATGCACACATACTCAATAAATAACAAATATAGTGCTACAATAATAGGCTGTTGCAGTTCAGCGCTTATTTGTTGTCGTGTTTAATAGCCTGATGGCTGTGGGGAAGGACCTATTCCTAAACCTGGACGTTACAGATTTCAGGCTCCTGTACCTTCTTCCTGATGACAGTGGTGAGATGAGTGTGTGGCCAGGATGGTGTGGGTCTTTGATGATGTTGGCTGCCTTTTTGAGGCAGCGACTGCGATAGATCCCTTCGACGGTGGGGAGGTCAGAGCCGATGATGGACTGGGCAGTGGTCACAACTTTTTTGCAGTCTTTTCTGCTCCTGGACGTTCAGGTTGCCGAACCAGGCCACGATGCAACCAGTCGCCATGCTCTCTGCTGTACACCATATTAGAAACATAGACGGAAGGAGGCCATTTGGCCCTTCCAGCCAGCACCGCCATTCAATGTGATCATGGCTGATCGTCCCCTATCAATAACCCGTGCCTGCCTTCTCCCCATATCCCTTAGCTCCACCAGCACCTAGAGCTCTATCTAACTCTCTCTTAAATCCATCCAGTGACTTGGCCTCCACTGCCCTCTGTGGCAGGGAATTCCACAAATTCACAACTCTCTGGGTAAAACAGTTTTTTCTCACCACAGTCCTAAATGGCCTCCCCTTTATTCTATGACTGTGGCCCCTGGTTCTGGACTCGCCCAACATTGGGAACAATTTTCCTGCATCTAGCTTGTCCAGTCCTTTTATAATTGTATATGTTTCTATAAGATTCCCCCCCCTCATCCTTCTAAACTCCAGTGAATACAAGCCTAGTCTTTTCAATCTTTCCTCATTCTGCACTCTGTATCTTGTCCTTTGCTCTAGTTATTCCACTTGAGTACGACTTGATTGCGTTGATGGATGGTATTATCTGATCTGCTTGGATAGCATGCAGAACAAAGCCTTGTGCTGTACCTCGATACATGTGACAGTAATAACCTAAACCTGGGCATAATAACTATGAAACATAGAGACATAGAAAATAGCTGCAGGAATCGGCCCCTTCGAGCCAGCTAAAAATCAGTACCCCGTTCCTGCCTTCTCCCCATATCCCTTGATTCCGTTAGCCCTAAGAGCTCTATCTAACTCTCTCTTGAAAACATCCAGTGAATCAGCCTCCACTGCCTTCTGTGGCAGAGAATTCCACAGACTCACAACTCTCTGGGTGAAAAGGTTTTTCCTCACCTCAGTCCTAAATGACCTACCCCTTATTGTTAAACTGTGTGACCCCTGGTTCTGGACTCTCCCAACATTAGGAACATTTTTTTCCTACATCTAGCCTGTTCATTTTATGTTTCTGTAAGATCCCATCTCATCCGTCTAAGTTCCAGCGAGTACAAGCCCAGTCGATCCATTCTTGCATCATGTGTCAGTCCTGCCATCCCGGGAATTAACCTGGCGAACCTACGCAAGAACGTCCTTCCTCACGTTAGGAGACCAAAACTGCACGCAATATTCCAGATGTAGAGCCCTGTACAACCACAGTAGGGCCTCCATGCTCCTAAACCCAAATCCTCTTGCTATGAAGGCCAACATGCCATTTGCTTTCTTCACTGCCTGCTGTTCCTGCGTGCGTACTTTCAGAGTGAGTTCTGCTTTACTCTAACTGTTGTACTTAAGTTTGACTTGGTTCCATAATTTAGAGACTCAACTTTGAAATGGTCCCGTTGACCCACTGAGTCCGTGTTGACCATCGATTCCCTCTGTGTTGACCCACTGACGACACATTAGGCGGCAATTTTACAGAGGGCAAATTAACCTACAAACCTGCACGTCTGTGGGATGTGGGTGGACATGGGTGAGCACCCATGCAGTCAGCGGGAGAAAGTGCAAACTCCACGCAGACCGCGCCCGAGATCAGGATTGAATGTTCCGGAAATCGAGGAACATGCAGCAAACGTGTTCCCTGCTAGCACAATCCCTGAACTTCAGGGCTAAGCCATTTAGAACGGAGACGAGGAAACACTTTTTCTCACAGAGAGTTGTGAGTCTGTGGAATTCTCTGCCTCAGAGGGCGGTGGAGGCCGGTTCATTGAAACATAGAAAATAGGTGCAGGAGGCATTGGGGGCGGTCGAACAAGTATAACATTTTTACCTCGAATATAGGGGCAAATAGATCCTTCTGCAGTTGTACAGGGCCCTGGTGAGACCACACCTGGAGTATTGTGTACAGTTTTGGCCTCATTTGAGGAAGGACATTCTTGCTATTGAGGGAGTGCAGCGTAAGTTTACAAGGTTAATTCCCGGGATGGCGGGACTGTCATATGCTGAGAGAATGGAGCGGCTGGGCTTGTACACTCTGGAGTTTAGAAGGATGAGAGGGGATCTCATTGAAACATATAAGATAGTTAAGGGCTTGGACATGCTAAAGGCAGGAAACATGTTCCCAATGTTGGGGGAATCCAGAACCAGGGGCCACACACACAGTTTAAGAATAAGGGGTAAGCCATTTAGAACGGAGACGAGGAAACACTTTTTCCTCACAGAGTTGTGAGTCTGTGGAATTCTCTGCCTCACAGGGCGGTGGAGGCGGGTTCCCTGGATGCTTTCAAGAGAGAGCTAAATGGGGCTCTTAAAGATTGTCGGCTCGCAGTCGCCTCGACGCATTACACACCGCCTCGACGTCGTGCCTCCGTGACCCTCTCTGTAGGTGCCTCCATGACCCTCTGTGTGTGTGGCTCCGTGGCCCTCTGTGTGTGTGTGTGTGTGTGTGTGTGCCTCTGTGCCCCTCTCTGTCCTGGCGAACTTACCTTTAAGACTTCACTCCAAGTTTGCCTCACTTTGCGCCGCGTTGCGCCACTCACCCGACCTCCGCGTGGCCCTCGCTGCCGGTTTGGCCGCGCTTGCCGCATGCAGGCGCATGCTGGTGGGAACGGCCCTGTACAGGGGATCACCTGACCTCCGCGCGGCCCCCGCTTCTAGTTTGATCGCGCTCATCGCATGGAGTCGGATGCTGGTAGGACCGGCCCTTTAGTTTATTGGCCAAGTATTCACATACAAGGAATTTGCCTTGGTGCTCCGCCCACAAGTAACAACATGACATACAGTGACAGTTACGAATGACTCAGAAAACACTAAACATTAATCATAATAAAACATTAATGATAAAACACCATTGATCAAGCATGTGAACCAACACAATACCAGATCAAAGGGAGGCTACAGATTTTTGGCTGTTGAGTAGAGCAACTGCTCGTGGATAAAAACTGTTTTTGTGTCTGCTTCGGTGTCACCTTCTCCTGGCTAACAAAATTCTATTCTACATTACAAAGATAGCGGAGTCAGGGGATATGGGGTGAAGGCAGGAACGGGGTACTGATTGTGGATGATCAGCCATGATCGCATTGAATGGCGGTGCTGGCTCGAAGGGCCGAATGGCCTCCTCCTGCACCTATTGTCTATTAAACATTGAGATGGTCCCAGCCTCAACTACCTCCTCTGGCAGCACCTCCCATACGTATACGACACTTTGTGTGGAAATCTTGGTTATAGGAAAAATTCCACCCATCCTATCTATGCCTTTCCATCTCCAAGGAATACAAGCCCAGCCTCTCCTCACAATTGAGACACTTGGACAGCACTTTGTGGGCAGCATGGTGGCGTGCAGTGGTAGAGCCACTGCCTTTCAGCACCAGAGACCCGGGTTCGATCCCGACCTCAGGTGCTCTCTGTGAGTGTAGAGTTGACGGAGATAAGGACACGCTTCTTCACCCAGAGAGTTGTGAGTCTGTGGAATTCTCTGCCTCCGAGGCAGTGGAGGCAAATTCTCTGGATGCTTTCAAGAGAGAGTTAGGTAGAGCTCTTAAAGATAGCGGAGTCAGGGGATATGGGGAGAAGGCAGGAATGGGGTACTGATTGGGGATGATCAGCCATGGTCGCATTGAATGGCGGTGCTGGCTCGAAGGGCTGAATGGCCTACTCCTACACCTATTGTCTATTGAGTTTGCTTGTTCTCCCTGTGACCGGGTGGGTTTTCTCCGGGTGCTCTGGTTTCCTGCCACATTCTAAAGACATTCAGGTTTGTAGGTTAATTGGCTTCTGCAAATTGGCCCAGAGCTTAGGAAGGAGCTAGTGTACGGGGTGATCGCTGGTCGGCATGGACTCTGTGGGCCAAAGGGCCTGTTTTCACACCATCTCTAAACTAAACTAGACAGGTACATGGATAGGATAGGTTTAGAGGGATCTGGGCCAAAGGCAGGCACTTGGGAGCAGCTTGGCTGGCATGGATGAGTTGGGCCGAAGGGCCTGTTTCTATGCTCTAGCACTCTATAACTCAATGAGACCCAAAAGCACCAGGCAACACCCTAGTGAATTCACTCTGCGCACTTAACAGAAGCAGGCCCTTCGGCCCAACACGTCCATGCCAACCAAGATGCCACATCTATGCTAGTCCCAATTGCCTGAGTGCGGCCCACATCCCTCCAGAACCTTTCCTATGTGTGTAGCTGTCCAAATGTCTTTTAAATGTTGTTGTGGGATCTGCCTTAACTACCTCCTCTGGCAGCTCAACCCATCCACCCATCACTGTTTGCAAAAGTTGACCACAGGTTTCTATTAAACCTCTAAATTATCCCTTGGTGTGTAGGTTTAGTTTTATTATATTTTATCCGGGTGCTCCGGTTTCTCCCCACATCCCAAAGACATCCAGGTTTGTAGGTTAATTGGTGTTGGGGGGGTGTTGAGAACCTGGGGCCACAGTTTTTACAATAAGGGGTAAGCCTTATATAAACATATAAGATTTTTAAGGGTTTGTATATGCTAGAGGCAGGAAACATGTTCCCGGTGTTGGGGGAGTCCAGAACCAGGGGCCACACAGTTTAAGAATAAGGAGTAAGCCATTTAGAACAGAGACGAGGAAACACTTTTTCCTCACAGAGAGTTGTGAGTCTGTGGAATTCGCTGCCTCAGAGGGCGGTGGAGGCCGGTTCTCTGGATACTTTCAAAGAGAGAGCTAGATAGGGCTCTTAAAGATAACGGAGTCAGGGGATATGGGGAGAAGGCGGGAACGGGGGTACTGATTGGGGATGATCAGCCGCGATCACATTGAATGGCGGTGCTGGCTCGAAGGGCCGAACGGCCTCCTCCTGCACCTATTGTCTACTGTAAGTTGCCCCTAGTGTGTAGGGAGTGGATGAGAAAGTGGGACAACGAAGAACTAGTGTGAACGGGTGAACGATGGTCAGCGTGGACTTGATTTCCGAGCTGAATCATTAAAGTTAAACTTGTTTCTGTGCTATAAAAATATTAATCGGAGTCACAGTTTAAAAATAATGGGTAGGCCAATTAGGACTGAGATGAGGAGAACTTTTTCCACCCGGAGAGTTGTGAATCTGTGGGATTCTCTGCCACAGAAGGCAGTGGAGGCCGATTCACTGGATGTTTTCAACAGAGAGAGTTAAGGGCCTGTCCCACCAGCATCCGACTCCATGCGATGAGCGCGACCAAACCGTCAGCGGGGGCCGCGCGGAGGTCGGGTGATCCCCTGTACAGGGCCGTTCCCACCAGCATGCGCCTGCATGCGGCAAGCGCGACCAAACCATCAGCGGGGGCCGCGCGGAGGTCGGGTGAGTGGCGCAACGCGGCGCAAAGTGAAGCGAACTTGGAGCGAAGTCTTAAAGGTAAGTTCGCCAGGACAGAGAGGGGCACACAGAGAGGGGCACAGAGGCACACACACACACAGAGGGCCACGGAGCCACACACAGAGAGGGTCACGGAGGCACACACAGAGAGGGTCACGGAGGCACCTACAGAGAGGGTCACAGAGGCACCTACAGAGAGGGTCACAGAGGCACGACGTCGAGGCGGTGTGTAATGCGTCGAGGCGACTGCGAGCCGACAAGCCGTTGCCGCGCGGAATTTTTGAACATGGTCAGTTTTTCGGAGCCCCGCGCGATGTCGGGACGAACTCCACACAATTCTGCACGGCTCCGGCGATCGAAGTGGGACCGGCCCCGCGACGCCGGACGGCTCAAGCGACCACGTTAGGTTGCGCTCATCGCATAGAGTTGCATGCTGGTGGGACAGGCCCTTTAGATTTAGCTCTTCGGGCTAGCGGAATCAAGGGATATGGGGAGAAAGGAACGGGGTACTGATTCTGGATGATCAGCCATGATCATATTCAATGGTAGTGCTGGCTCGAAGGGCCGAATGGTCTATTCGTGTGTGTCTCTGATGAACAGGGCAGATTGGGTAAACAACCTTGCAGGTTAGGACGGTAAACAAATAATGTCACTGGCCAGTCTTTGACCCATCTTTCCCCCCTCCCTACACAGATGCTGCTCGACCCACTGTGCTACTCCAGCACTTTGGATTTTCCTTCAATAATAGCTAACATTTTAAAGTAATGCGTAGGTTTAAACCGGATAAACACAAAAAGCTGGAGTAAAGCTGGGGTTCCCGATGTTGGGGAGGTCCAGGTCAAGGGGTCACAGCTTAAGGATAAGGGGGAAATCCTTTAGGACCGAGATGAGAAGGACTTTTTTCACACAGAGAGTGGTGATTCTCTGGAACTCTCTGCCACAGAGGATAGTTGAGGCCAGTTCATTGGCTATATTTAAGAGGGAGTTAGATGTGGCCCTTGTGGCTAAGGGGATCAGAGGGTATGGAGAGAAGGCAGGTACGGGATATTGAGTTGGATGATCAGCCATGATCATATTGAATGGCGGTGCAGGCTCGAAGGGCCGAATGGCCTACTCCTGCACCTAATTTCTATGTTTCTAACTCAGCAGGTCAAGCAGCATCTCTGGAGAGAAGGAATGGGTGAGGTTTCGGGTCAATAGACAATAGGTGCAGGAGTAGGCCATTCGGCCCTTCGAGCCAGCACCTCCATTCAATGTGATCATGGCTGACCATCCCCAATCAGTACCCCGTTCCTGCCTTCTCCCCATATCCCCTGACTCCGCTATCTTTAAGAGCCCTATCTAGCTCTCTCTTGAAAGTATCCAGAGAACCGGCCTCCACCTCCCTCTGAGGCAGAGAATTCCACAGACTCACAACTCTCTGTGAGAAAAAGTGTTTCCTCATCTCCGTTCTAAATGGCCTACCGGTAAGCCGTTTAAGAAACAGTTGGACCGGAACACGGATAGGACGCGTTTGGAGGGATATGGACCAGGCGCAGGCAGGTGGGACTAGTGTAGATGGGGCATATTGGCCGGTGTGGGCAAGTTGGGCTGAAGGGCCTGTTTCCACACTGAATGACTCTGTCTGTAACTCGCGCTGTATGTCGCCATTGGCTGCATGTTTAAGGTGAGGAGCAAAAGATTTGGAGGGGTTCGGAGAATGCATCAATCTTTGGACCACGTGCTGGGTGGGAGTGATATTGATGTTTGCTATCATCATGGGCACCAAGATAAAGTGAGAAGCTTTTGTTTGCCTGCTTTTCAATCTAATCTGATAATATTACAAACGGGATAATAATTGCAAACAAGCCAAACTGGAGCACAGCGGTGTAGAGCGAAGAGAGAGAGAGAGAGAGAGATGCAGAGCGTGGATTGTTTAAGAAGGAACTGCAGATGCTGGAAAAATCGAAGGTAGACAAAAATGCTGGAGAAACTCAGCGGGTGAGGCGGCATCTATGGAGCGAAGGAAATGGGCGACGTTTCGGGTCGAGACCCTTCTTCAGACTGATGGGTTGAGGGGGGGGGGGTTGCGAAGATGAAAGAGGCGGAGGCAGTGGGAGAACTGGAAAGGGGAGGGGAAGGAGGGAGAAAGCAGGGACTACCTGAAATTGGGGAAGTCAATGTTTGTACCGCTGGGGTGTAGCCTGCCCGAGCGAAATATGAGGTGCTGCTCCTCGAGCGCAGGATATAGTTCTCAGCATTGTAGCGGAGCAGTGGTGCACCGGCAGAGTTGCTGCCTCACAGCGCCAGAGGCCCGGGTTCGATCCTGACCACCGGTGCTGTCTGTACGGAGTTCGTACGTTCTCCCCGTGACCCGCGTGGGTTTTCTCCGAGAACTTCGGTTTCCTCCCACACTCCAAAGACGTACAAGTTTGTAGGTTAATTGGCTTGGTGTAAAATATAAATGTAAATAGTCCTTGCTGGTCGGTGCGGACTTTGTGGGCCGAAGGGCCTGTTTCCGCTCTGTATCTCGAAACTAAACTAAGCTAAAAGGTTCCAGAGACAAAGTGCAAAGCCCCCAATGGGGTGGAGGTGAATCGGACAGTACCCTAGCTCATGGAAGGGCCGTTTAGAAGCCTGATCACAGAGGGGAAGAAGCTGTTCCTGAGTCTGGTCCAAGCTCCTGTACCTTCTGCCGGACGGGAGCGGGGAGAAGAGGGAATGACCGGGGTGGGACATGGACACGTCTTTGATGACGTCGGCTGCTTTCCCGAGGCAGCGTGAAGGGTCGATGGTGGGGAGTGTGGTCCGTGTGACGGGCTGGGCTACATCTAATCTGGTGGTTGAGGCAGTGCAGCGTAGGTTCACCAGATTGATCCCTGGGATGGCGGGACTGTCATATGAGGAAAGATTGAAAAGACTAGGCTTGTGTTCACTGGAGTTTAGAAGGATGAGGGGGGATCTTATAGAAACATATAACATTATAAAAGGACTGGACAAGCTAGATGCAGGAAAAATGTTCCCAATGTTGGGTGAGTCCAGAACCAGGGGCCACACAGTCTTAGAATAAAGGGGAGGTCATTTAAGACTGAGGTGAGAAAAAACTTTTACACCCAGAGAGTTGTGAATTAATGGAATTCCCTGCCATAGAGGGCAGTGGAGGCCAAATCACTGGATGGATTTAAGAGAGAGTTAGATAGAGCTCTGAAAGATAGCGGAGTCAGGGTGTGTGGGGAGAAGTCAGGAATGGGATACTGATTGGGGATGATCAACCATGATCACGGTGAATGCCGGTGCTGGCTCGAAGTGCTGAATGGCCTACTCCTGCACCTATTGTCTATTGTCCACATTAGTCCCACCTGCCCGCGTTTGGTCCATATCCCTCCAATCCTGTCCTATCCATGTACCTGCCTAACTGTTTCTTAAACGTTCCTATAGTCCCTGCCTCAACTACCACCTCCGGCAGCTCGTTCCATACACCCACCTCCCTTTATTTGGAAAAAGTTGCCCCTCGGCGTCCGATTAAATCTTTCCCCCTCGCCTTAAACCTATGTCCCCCGGTCCTCGATTCCCATACTCTGGGCAAGAGACTCTGTGCATCTACCCGATCTATTCCCCTCATGATGGTGTACAATTTTGGTCGCCCAATTATAGGAAGCATGTCAACAAAATAGAGAGGGTACAGAGGAGATTTACTAGAATGTTGCCTGGGTTTCAACAGCTAAGTTACAGAGATAGGTTGAACAAGTTAGGTCTTTATTCTCTGGAGCGCAGAAGGTTAAGGGGGGACTTGATAGAGGTCTTTAAAATGATGAGAGGGATAGACAGAGTTGATGTGGACAAGCTTTTCCCTTTGAGAATAAGGAAGATTCACACAAGAGGACATGACTTTAGAATTAAGGGACAGAAGTTTAGGGGTAACACGAGGGGGAACTTCTTTACTCAGAGAGTGGTAGCGGTGTGGAATGAGCTTCCAGTGGAAGTGGTGGCGGCAGGTTTCCCGTGAGGTAAAAATCTGGTAACTTGTTGTAATCTGTGTCAGTGAACCTGACCCCCTTCCAATGCAAGTTAATAATTCTACCGCTCCACATAGAAAAGTCATTAAATATGGAGCTACATGTAAAACATGATTCTTTTTCCTGGGCCTCCCCCACGGCCAGAGTGAGTCCCACCTCAAATTGGAGGAACAGCACCTCATATTTCGCTTGGGTAGTTTACACCCCCAGCGGTATGAACATTGACTTCTCCAATTTCAGGTAGTCGCTGCTTCCTCCCTCCTTCCCATTCCCTTCTCAGCTCTCCCACAGCCCACCGTCTCCGCCTCTTCCTTTCTTCCCCCCCCCCGCCCCCCGCACCCAACATCAGTCTGAATAGGCGACGTCTAGGCACCTATTCCATTTCTCCAGTGACGCTGCCTGTCCTGCCGAGTTACTCCAGCATTTTGTGTCTATCTTCGGTGTAAATCAGTTAGCAGGCAACAGAACCATCCTCTCGCCAACTAGAGAGTGGTCGTAGACATCTTAAGTCCACAACCAGGGGCCACACACAGTTTAAGAATAAGGGGTAAGCCATTTAGAACGGAGACGAGGAAGCACTTTTTCACAAAGAGAGTTGTGAGTCTGTGGATTCTCTGCCTCTGAGGGCGGTGGAGGCCGGTTCTCTGGATACTTTCAAGAGAGAGCTAGATAGGGCTCTTAAAGATAGCGGAGTCAGGGGAGACAAAAGTGCTGGAGAAACTCAGCGGATGCAGCATTGTCTATGGAGCGAAGGAAATGGGCAACGTTTCGGGCCGAAACCCTTCTTCAGATCGAAACGTCGCCCATTTCCTTCGCACCATAGATGCTGCCTCACCCGCTGAGTTCCTCCAGCACTTTTGTCTACCTTTGATTTTCCAGCATCTGCACTTCCTTCTTAAACGCAGAGTCTGGGGGATATGGGGAGAAGGCAGGAACGGGGTACTGATTGGGGATGATCAGCCATGATCACATTGAATGGCGGTGCTGGCTCGAAGGGGCCGAATGGCCTACTCCTGCACCTATCTATTTTGTGCCCATCTGATGAGCTCAACACTTATTTGAATGTTCTTTTTCCCCCCAGGTACTGGAGAAAGTATCCTCTCAGCATTGAGCAATCTATCGTCTCTTCCTTGGCTAGCCCGATCCAAGATAGAACGGCACTTGCAAATGCTCTCTGTTCTACAATGGGTTGTCTCGTTTCTAATGATGGGTAGGTCACTTATCTATTTAACGTGTGTTCGCAAGTTGAAATAAGTTATAGGAGTAGAATTAAGGCCATTCGGCCCATCGAGTCCACCCCGCCATTCGATCACAACTGATCTCTGCCTCCTAATCCCATTTTTCCATTAGCCCTACCACGCCAGAGACCCGGGTTCGATCCTGATTACAGGTGCTTGTCTTGTACCTGCTCCCCCTGACCGCGCGGGTTTTCTCCGAGATCCTTCTCCCCAAAACCCTTGACCCAATAGACAATAGGTGCAGGAGTAGGCCCTTCGAGCCAGCACCGCCATTCAATGTGATCATGGCTGATCATCCCCAATCAGTACCCCGTTCCTGCCTTCTTCCCATATCCCCTGACTCCGCTATCTTTAAGAGCCCTATCTAGCTCTCTCTTGAAAACATCCAGAGAACCGGCCCACAACGCCCTCTGAGGCAGAGAATTCCACAGACTCACCACTCTCTGTGTGAAAAAGTGTTTCCTCGTCTCCGTAAGAAAAATGGCTTACCCCTTTTTCTTAAACCGTGGCCCCTGGTTCTGGACTCCCCCCAACATCGGGAACATGTTTCCTGCCTCTAGCGTGCCCAAACCCTTAACAATCTTAGGGTACACAAAAGGCTGGGGAAACTCAGCGGGTGCAGCAGCATCTAAGGAGCGAAGGAGATAGGCAATGTTTCGGGCCGAAACCCTTTTTCAGACTGCCTTAATAATCTTATATGTGTCAATGAGATCCCCTCTCATCCTTCTAAACTCCAGAGTGTACAAGCCCAGCCGCTCCATTCTCTCAGCATATGACAGTCCCGCCATCCCGCCAAGGAATTAACCTTGTAAACCTACGCTGCACTCCCTCAAAAGCAAGAATGTCCTTCCTCAAATTAGGGGACCAGAACTGCACACAATACTCCAGGTGTGGTCTCACTGGGGCCCTTTGTCACCCATCTCTTCTCTCCAGAGATGCTGCCTGTCCCGCTGAGTTACTCCAGCTTTTTGTGTCTCTCTATTCCTGTCTGTCTGCAAGCCTGTTAAACATTGCTATTGTATCCGCGTCCACTCTCATCGTTTAGTTTATCGTCACTCTACCAAGATACCGTCATGGAGTGATACAGTGTGGAAACTTGCCCTTACCGACATGTCCCACTTGTCCCACTTGCCTGTGCTTGGTCCATATCCCTCCAAACCTGTCCTATCCATGTACCTGTCCAACTGTTTCTAAAATGTTGGGAAAGTTCCAGCCTCAACCAACTCCTCTGGCAGCTTGTTCCGTACACCCGTTGCTGATTGCCGCAAATTTGGCGGGCAAATTTTGTTTCCTTCGGCCCACCGAGTCAGCCCTAACCAGCGATCCCCGCACATCAACACTATCCTACACGCACCAGGGACAAGTTTTTAAAATACGTTGCGTACACCAAGCCGGTTAACCGACAAACCCGCACGTGTTTGGAGCGTTGGAGGAAAACAAAGATCTCGGAGAAAACCCACGGGGGGAACGTGCAAACTCCGTACGGACAGCGCCCGTAGTCGGGATCGAACCCGATTCTCTGGCGCTGCGAGGCAGCAACTCTACCGCTGCACTTCCGTGTTTGCGTTCCCGTCCGTGTTTGCGTTCCCGTCCGCGTTTGCGTTCCCGTGCCGCGTTTGCGTTCCCGTGCCGCGTTTGCGTTCCCGTGCCGCGTTTGCGTTCCCGTGCCGCGTTTGCGTTCCCGTGCCGCGTTTGCGTTCCCGTGCCGCGTTTGCGTTCCCGTGCCGCGTTTGCGTTCCCGTGCCGCGTTTGCGTTCCCGTGCCGCGTTTGCGTTCCCGTGCCGCGTTTGCGTTCCCGTGCCGCGTTTGCGTTCCCGTGCCGCGTTTGCGTTCCCGTGCCGCGTTTGCGTTCCCGTGCCGCGTTTGCGTTCCCGTGCCGCGTTTGCGTTCCCGTGCCGCGTTTGCGTTCCCGTGCCGCGTTTGCGTTCCCGTGCCGCGTTTGCGTTCCCGTGCCGCGTTTGCGTTCCCGTGCCGCGTTTGCGTTCCCGTGCCGCGTTTGCGTTCCCGTGCCGCGTTTGCGTTCCCGTGCCGCGTTTGCGTTCCCGTGCCGCGTTCCGTTTGGTGTTCCGTGCTCCGCGCTCCATGTTTTGCGTTCCGCGCTCCATGTTCTGCGTTCCGTGCTCCGCGCTCCATGTTCTGCGTTCCGTTAGCTTGCCTCTGGCCCGGTGAAAGTAAAACCAAGCTAAGCGGGGAGTTTAGAAGTCGGTGCAGGTTATTTTCCAGGGAGCTGATTTCAGCGCAGCGACCTTGCTCCCAGGGTCACTGGTATCTCAGCCTACATTGTGGAAGCTCAGGGTCGGCACCAGTGCGGGGAGCAGAGCAATCCTGGAAAGTTACCATCTGGCCCAACGCCAGTCGAGGAATATTGATTATGTGAAAACAGAAAAGGGATAGACAGCATCTATGTCCAGCACAGATGGGGTGGGCCGAAGGGCCAGCACAGATAGGGTGGGCCGAAGGGCCCGTTCCTGCGTTGTTCTGTTCTACCTTCTATGAAAGATGCCCTAAGCAATCACGGGCAGAAATTCAGGTGTAAAAAAAATTCAGGGGTACTAAATCGCAAAGGGGGATATGGCAGATAGGGTTGAAGGCAGAGGGTCTTTTACCCAGGGTGGGGGGGGGGGGAGAAATCAAGAACCAGTGGACATATGTTCAAGGGGAGAGGGGAACAAGCTCATCATTTTCACATAATTAGACCATTCGGTCCATCAAGTCTATATTGCCATTCAATCGTGGCTGATCTATCTCTCCCTCCTAACCCTTGTACACTCTGGAGTTTAGAAGGATGAGAGGGCATCTTATTGAAACATATAAAATTCTTAAGGGGTTGGACAGGCTAGATGCAGGAAGATTGTTCCCGATGTCGGGGAACTCCAGAACAAGGGGTCACAGTTTAAGGATAAGGGGGAAATCTTTTAGGACCGAGATGAGAAAATCATTTTTCCCCACAGAGAGTGGTGAGTCTGTGGAATTGTCTGCCACAGAAGGTAGTTGAGGCCAGTTCATTGGCTATATTTAAGAGGGAGTTAGATGTGGCCCTTGTGGCTAAAGGGGATCAGGGGGTATGGAGAGAAGGCAGGTACGGGATACTGAGTTGGATGATCAGCCATGATCATATTGAATGGTGGTGCAGGCTTGTAGGGCCGAATGGCCTACTCGTGAACCTATTTTCTATGTAACCCCTGACACCCGCACTAATCAAGAATCTGTCAATCTCCGCCTTAAAAAATATCCGTTGAATTGGCATCCACAGCCGTCTGTGCCAATGAAGTCCACAGATTCACCGCCCTCTGACTAAAGGCTGATGTAAGGTCGTGGCATATCACAGTTATTTGTACGTGGAACGGGCTACCTGAGGAGGTAGCTGCGGCAGGTACCATAACATTTAAAAGTCATTTGAGCAGGTATATGGAAAGGAAGAGACAAATTGGTCGGATATGGGAAAAATAAGAGCAACTCTAGTACAGTACGTCCCTTTACACAGGAGATTTAGTTTGGAGTTACAGCGGAAAAACAGGCTTTTCAAGTTGGGTGAAATGGCCCCTAATGTGTAGGGAGTGGATGAGAATGTGGGACAACATCGAGCATAGAACCGGTGATTGTTTGTTGGTGGGCCAAAGGGTCTGTTTTCCATGCTGTGTCTCCAAACTGAACTCAAAATGGAGAAGGCTTGGTTTTATATGAAGGTTGTTCCCGATGTTGGGGAGGTCCAGGACAAGGGGTCACAGCTTAAAGATAAGGGGGAAATCCTTTAGGACCGAGATGAGAAGGACTTTTTTCACACAGAGTGGTGGGTCTCTGGAATTCTCTGCCACAGAGGGTAGTTGAGGCCAGTTCATTGGCTATATTTAAGAGGGAGTTAGATGTGGCCCTTGTGGCTAAGGGGATCAGGGGGTATGGAGAGAAGGCAGGTACGGGATACTGAGTTGGATGATCAGCCGTGATCATATTGAATGGTGGTGCAGGCTCGAAGGGCCGAATGGCCTACTCCTGCACCTATGTTTCTATGTTTCTATATTGGGCTGTTCCTCGATTGCCCTCGTCCTTGATTTGCGATTTTATTTTGTTTCTTGCAGGTATCGTCTGCAGCATCATCCTGTCTTATGCCTTCTTCACCAATTGCTGGCCAATTGCAGCTCTGTACTTGTCCTGGTTGATCCTAGACTGGGATACGCCCAACCAAGGTACGTGGTTGCGCGACGGCACGGTGGCACAGCGGTGGAGTTGCTGCCTCGCAGCCCCCGGGACCCGAGTTCGATCCCGACCACGGGTGCTGTCTGTACGGAGTTTGCACGTTTCTCCCTGCCGCCGTGCGAGTTTTCTCCAGATTCCTCCACATCACACTCCGAAGGCGGGCAGATTTATGGGTTCGGGGCCCGTCCCACTGTACGAGCTAATTCTCCCGAGTTTGCCCCGATTGGAACTCGGAGATTTACGGTAATGGCCGCTCGTCGGTACTCGGGGGCTCTCGTGGACATTTTTCAACATGTTGAAAAATCTTCGCGAGCCTTCCCGAGCTTACCGCGTTTCCCGAGTACCTGCCGTTAGCGTTACGAGGCGTTAAGAGACGTCCCTGAGCTCCGACAATCCCGCTACGTACATTCTACCTAGTTACCATGAGTTTGGGGGGCTTTTTTAAACTCGGGAGAGCTCTTGAATTAGCTCGTACAGTGGGACAGGCCCTTTAATGTTTCCACAGTCGCTGCCGGAAACCTGTCAGAGAAGTTGATATAACTTTAGCTGGGCAACAGTAGCAGGGTGAAGCAATGCATTAGAATGGTAAAGGGGTAGCACCATCGAGGCAATGGGAGAGCTCTTGAATTAGCTTGTACAGTGGGACAGGCCCTTCAATTTTGGTTTTGGTGAAAGAAAATTGCAAATTGCCCCACCCATTCGCTTTCAACTGGCCTTCCGACACCTCCTTTAATCCGGACAAAATTATGTCTTCCCCCCCCACCCCCCGATGGTTTTCTGCCCCCCACCCAAAAATATTGGGCTAGGCCTCATCGGGACTTCCGCGGCTGATCGATGGGTCGAATTTGACCCCCTGTGGCCGGATCCTCAGATCTAAAGAACGTTCCTTTGGGAAGGAGATTTTTGTTTAGTTAAACTCAGCGGGTGCAGCAGCATCTATGGAGCAAAGGAAATAGGCAAAAGGATTTGAGTATAGGAGCAGGGAGGTTCTACTGCAGTTGTACAGGGTCTTGGTGAGACCACACCTGGAGTATTGTGTACAGTTCTGGTCTCCAAATCTGAGGAAGGACATTATTGCCCTAGAGGGAGTGCAGAGAAGGTTCACCAGACTGATTCCTGGGATGTCAGGACTGTCTTATGAACAAAGACTGCATAGACTCGGTTTATACTCTCTAGAATTTAGGAGATTGAGAGGGGATCTTATAGAAACTTACAAAATTCTTAAGGGGTTGGACAGGCTTGATGCAGGAAGATTGTTCCCGATGTTGGGGAGGTCCAGGACAAGGGGTCACAGCTTAAGGATAAGGGGGAAATCCTTTAGGACCGAGACGAGAAGGACTTTTTTCACACAGAGAGTGGTGGGTCTCTGGAACTCTCTGCCACAGAGGGTAGTTGAGGCCAGTTCATTGGCTATATTAAAGAGGGAGTTAGATGTGGCCCTTGTGGCTAAGGGGATCAGAGGGTATGGAGAGAAGGCAGGTACGGGATACTGAGTTGGATGATCAGCCATGATCATATTGAATGGCGGTGCAGGCTCGAATGGCCGAATGGCCTACTCCTGCACCTAATTTCTATGTTTCTATGTTCCTTTGGGAAGGAGATTTTTGTTTAGTTAGAAGGTGGTGAATCTGTGGAACTCATTGCCGCAGGCAGCTGTGGAGGCCAAGTCGATGGATTTTTTTTGTAAGGCAGAGATGGATTGATTCTGGATTAGTTCGGGGAGAAATCATGAGAGGAATAGATCGGGTAGAGTCTTTTTACCCAGAGTAGGGGAATCGAGGACCAGAGGACACGGGTTCAGGTGAAGGGGAAAAGATTTAATAGGAATCCGAGCAGTAACTTTTTCACACAAAGGGTGGTGGATGCATGGAACAAGCTGCCAAAGGAGGTAGTTGAGGGTGGGACTATCGCATTGTTTAAGAAACAGTTGGACAGGTGCATAGATCGGCCAGGTTTGGAGGGTTATGGACCAAGCGCAGGCAAGTGGGACTAGGGTATCTGGGACATTGATGGCCAGTATGGGAGAGTTGGGCCGAAGGGCCTGTTTCCATGCTGTATTAATCTATGACTCTATCTATCTAAGGCAGGAGAAAGGGGTTAGGAGGGAGAGATAGATCAGCCACGTTGAATGGTGGAGGAGACTTGATGGGCCGAATGGCCTAATTCTGCTCCTACAATTTTTCAGTCTTCTGGGGCAAGTGACACTGACACAAACGGTAGTTCCACCACAAAGTTCATGTCAGGTCGCTCTCCACCTTACAAAAAATATCCACTGACTTGGCCCCCACAGACGTCTGTGGCAATGAATTCCACAGATTCACCACCCTCTGGCTAAAGGTTGTGTGTATGTGGAGCCAGCTGGCAGAGGGGGAAGTTGAGGAAGTGCAATAGCGATATTTAATAGACATTTAAGGTAGACAAAAAACGCTGGAGAAACTCGGCGGGACAGGCAGCATCTATGGAGCGAAGGAATAGGTGATGTTTCCGGTCAGGAGCAAAGAGCCCAATTCTGCTCCAATCACATGAGTTTCATGATAGATGCAAAAAGCTGGAGTAACATAGAAACATAGACAATAGGTGCAGGAGTAGGCCAGTAAGCTATATTTAAGAGGGAGTTAGATGTGGCCCGTGTGGCCAAGGGGATCAGAGGGTATGGAGAGAAGGCAGGTACGGGATACTAAGTTGGATGATCAGCCATGATCATATTGAATGGCAGTGCAGGCTCGAAGGGCCGAATGGCCTATTCCTGCACCTAATTTTTATGTTTCCATTCGGCCCTTCGAGCCTGCACCACCATTCAATGTGATCACTGGTGATCATCCAACTCGGTATCCCGTACCTGCCTTCTCTCCATACCCTCTGATCCCTTTAGCCACAAGGGCCACATCTAACTCCCTCTTAAATATAGCCAATGAACAGCATGGATTTACGAAAGGTAAATCATGTCTGACAAATCTGATAGAATTTTTCGAGGATGTAACTAGTAGAGTGGATAAGGGAGAACCAGTGGATGTGTTATATCTAGACTTTCAGAAGGCTTTCGACAAGGTCCCGCATAAGAGATTAGCATACAAACTTAAAGCACACGGTATTGGGGGTTCAGTATTGATGTGGATAGAGAACTGGCTGGCAGACAGGAGGCAAAGGGTAGGAGTAAACGGGTCCTTTTCAGAATGGCAGGCAGTGACTAGTGGGGTGCCGCAAGGCTCAGTGCTGGGACCCCAGCTATTGACAATATATATTAATGATTTGGACGAGGGAATTCAATGCAACATCAACAAATTTGCAGATGATACCAAGCTGGGGGGTATAGTTAGATGTGAGGAGGATGCTTGGAGGCTGCAGGGTGATTTGGATAGGCTGAGTGAATGGGCAGATGCATGGCAGATGCAGTACAATGTGGATAAATGTGAGGTTATCCACTTTGGTGGCAAAAACATGAGGGTAGACCATTATCTGAATGGTGGCAGATTAGGTAAGGGGGAGATGCAACGAGACCTGGGTGTCATGGTACACCAGTCATTGAAAGTAGGCATGCAGGTGCAGCAGGCAGTGAAGAAAGCAAATGGTATGTTAGCATTCATAGCAAAAGGATTTGAGTATAGGAGCAGGGAGGTTCTACTGCAGTTGTACAGGGTTTTGGTGAGGCCACACCTGGAGTATTGCGTACAGTTTTGGTCTCCAAATCTGAGGAAAGACATCCTTGCCATAGAGGGGGTACAGAGAAGATTCACCAGACTGATTCCTGGGATGTCAGGACTTTCATATGAGGAAAGATTGGATAGACTCGGTTTGTACTCGATGGAATTTAGAAGATTGAGGGGGGATCTTATAGAAACCTACAAAATTCTTAAGGGGTTGGACAGGCTAGATGCTGGAAGATTGTTCCCGATGTTGGGGGAGTCCAGAACAAGGGGTCACAGTCTAAGGATAAGGGGGAATTCCTTTAGGACCGAAATGAGGAAAACATTCTTTACACAGAGAGTGGTGAGTCTCTGGAATTCTCTGCCACAGAAGGTAGTTGAGGCCAGTTCATTGGCTATATTTAAGAGGGCGTTAGATGTGGCCCTTGTGGCTAATGGGATCAGGGGGTATGGAGAGAAGGCAGGTACGGGATACTGAGTTGGATGATCAGCCATGATCACATTGAATGGCGGTGCAGGCTCGAAGGGCCGAATGGCCTACTCCTGCACCTATTTTCTATGAACTGGCCTCAACTACCTTCTGTGGCAGAGAATTCCACAGATTCACCACTCTCTGTGTGAAAAATGTTTTCCTCATCTCGGTCCTAAAAGATTTCCCCCTTATCCTTAAACTAACTCAGCGGGACAGGCAGCATCTCTAGAGAGAAGGAATGGGTGACGTTTCGGGTCGAGACCCTTCTTCAGACCTGAAACGTCTCGCCCATTCCTTCTCTCCGGAGATGCTGCCTGACCCGTCGAGTCCCTCCGGCTTTTTCGGCCTATCTTTGGATTGAACCAGCGTCTGCAGTTCCTTCCTGCACTTGTGAATTTTGTGTTGTGTTTTGGGAATCCTTTCACGATAGCGTGGAAACTGGTGCTTTTTACCTTCCAGGAGGCAGGCGGTCATCGTGGGTGCGGAACTGGGCCCTGTGGCGATATTTCCGAGAATACTTCCCCATCAGAGTGAGTAGATGTTAAAAAACCAGGACCGCCCGTGCCTTTTAAAATGGTGGCCACTTGCCTTACTTGAGGCTTGCGTGGTTCGTGCTTGGCTCTGATCATTCGGTTCCGTCTCGTTGTGGTCATGTGTGCTGAGGTACAGTGAGATGCTTTTGTTTCTGATTGGGTCGGGTTCGCTGGTGCAGCGGTAGAATTGCTGCCTCGCCATAAGCCTATGTCCCCTGATTCACAATTACTCTGACCAAAGGAATGCTCTCTCTCTCTCTCTCTCTCTCTCTCTCTCTCTCTCTCTCTCTCTCTCGCTCTCTCTCGCTCTCTCTCGCTCTCTCTCGCTCTCTCTCGCTCTCTCTCGCTCTCTCTCGCTCTCTCTCGCTCTCTCTCGCTCTCTCTCGCTCTCTCTCGCTCTCTCTCGCTCTCTCTCGCTCTCTCTCGCTCTCTCTCGCTCTCTCTCGCTCTCTCTCGCTCTCTCTCGCTCTCTCTCGCTCTCTCTCGCTCTCTCTCGCTCTCTCTCGCTCTCTCTCGCTCTCTCTCGCTCTCTCTCGCTCTCTCTCGCTCTCTCTCGCTCTCTCTCGCTCTCTCTCGCTCTCTCTCGCTCTCTCTCGCTCTCTCTCGCTCTCTCTCGCTCTCTCTCGCTCTCTCTCGCTCTCTCTCGCTCTCTCTCGCTCTCTCTCGCTCTCTCTCGCTCTCTCTCGCTCTCTCTCGCTCTCTCTCGCTCTCTCTCGCTCTCTCTCGCTCTCTCTCGCTCTCTCTCGCTCTCTCTCGCTCTCTCTCGCTCTCTCTCGCTCTCTCTCGCTCTCTCTCGCTCTCTCTCGCTCTCTCTCGCTCTCTCTCGCTCTCTCTCGCTCTCTCTCGCTCTCTCTCGCTCTCTCTCGCTCTCTCTCGCTCTCTCTCGCTCTCTCTCGCTCTCTCTCGCTCTCTCTCGCTCTCTCTCGCTCTCTCTCGCTCTCTCTCGCTCTCTCTCGCTCTCTCTCGCTCTCTCTCGCTCTCTCTCGCTCTCTCTCGCTCTCTCTCGCTCTCTCTCGCTCTCTCTCGCTCTCTCTCGCTCTCTCTCGCTCTCTCTCGCTCTCTCTCGCTCTCTCTCGCTCTCTCTCGCTCTCTCTCGCTCTCTCTCGCTCTCTCTCGCTCTCTCTCGCTCTCTCTCGCTCTCTCTCGCTCTCTCTCGCTCTCTCTCGCTCTCTCTCGCTCTCTCTCGCTCTCTCTCGCTCTCTCTCGCTCTCTCTCGCTCTCTCTCGCTCTCTCTCGCTCTCTCTCGCTCTCTCTCGCTCTCTCTCGCTCTCTCTCGCTCTCTCTCGCTCTCTCTCGCTCTCTCTCGCTCTCTCTCGCTCTCTCTCGCTCTCTCTCGCTCTCTCTCGCTCTCTCTCGCTCTCTCTCGCTCTCTCTCGCTCTCTCTCGCTCTCTCTCGCTCTCTCTCGCTCTCTCTCGCTCTCTCTCGCTCTCTCTCGCTCTCTCTCGCTCTCTCTCGCTCTCTCTCGCTCTCTCTCGCTCTCTCTCGCTCTCTCTCGCTCTCTCTCGCTCTCTCTCGCTCTCTCTCGCTCTCTCTCGCTCTCTCTCGCTCTCTCTCGCTCTCTCTCGCTCTCTCTCGCTCTCTCTCGCTCTCTCTCGCTCTCTCTCGCTCTCTCTCGCTCTCTCTCGCTCTCTCTCGCTCTCTCTCGCTCTCTCTCGCTCTCTCTCGCTCTCTCTCGCTCTCTCTCGCTCTCTCTCGCTCTCTCTCGCTCTCTCTCGCTCTCTCTCGCTCTCGCTCGCTCTCGCTCTCTCTCGCTCGCTCTCGCTCGCTCTCGCTCTCTCTCGCTCTCTCTCGCTCTCTCTCGCTCTCTCTCGCTCTCTCTCGCTCTCTCTCGCTCTCTCTCGCTCTCTCTCGCTCTCTCTCGCTCTCTCTCGCTCTCTCTCGCTCTCTCTCGCTCTCCCTCGCTCTCCCTCGCTCTCCCTCGCTCTCTCTCGCTCTCTCTCGCTCTCTCTCTCTCTCATATATATAAAAAATATATAAAATATATATAGAGAGAGAGCATGCGTTAGACTCTATATGGAGTCAAACGCAGGCAACTGGGGTGTAGACAATAGGTGCAGGAGGAGGCCATTCGGCCCTTCGAGCCACACCGCCATTCAATGTGATCATGGCTGATCATCCCCAATCAGTACCCCGTTCCTGCCTTAGCCCATATCCCCTGACTCCACTATCTTTAAGAGCCCTATCTAGCTCTCTCTTGAAAGCATCCAGAGAACCGGCCTCCACCGCCCTCTGAGGCAGAGAATTCCACAGACTCACAACTCTCTGTGAGAAAAAGTGTTTCCTCATCTTTGTTCTAAATGGCTTACCCCTTATTCTTAAACTGTGGCCCCTGGTTCTGGACTCCCCCAACATCGGGAACATGTTTCCTGCCTCTAGTGTGTCCAAACCTTTAATAATCTTATATGTTTCAATAAGATTCCCTCACATCCTTCTAAACTCCAGAGTGTACAAGCCCAGCTTCTAAACTCCAGAGTGTACAAGCCCAGCCGCTCCATTCTCTCAGCATATGATAGTCCCGCCATCCCGGGAATTAACTTGGTGAACCTACGCTGTACTCCCTCAATAGCAAGCATTGTAGATGGGGTGTCCTGGATGACTTGGTCTGAATGGCCTGTTTCTGTGCTGTATAGCTCTAACGGGGCAGGTCCAAAGGCCCAAGAGACATTTCCTTATGGTACAGGTCCTACACCATTTTTCTGGCAACTTGCTTTAACCCGGACAAAATTCCAAGAAAGCACTTGAAATCTCTTCGGACAGCTGGCTGGTCTGCCGACCGACCGACGGGGCCACGGGCGAGGCGCTGCTGCTGCTGCTGCACTCCATGGGCTGCACTACGTCGGGACGGGCGAGGTGGGGTCGGACGCGGCCCTCCGACCCGACAGTCCCCGTACGGGACAAACCAATTTAGCCCAAAATATGGGATGTCCCACCTAATACGGGTCAGTTGCACCCCTAGTTTTAGAGATACAGTCCAGAAACGGCCCTTCGGCCCACCGAGTCCACACTGCCTGTCACTATCCTACCCACATTAGGGACAATTTGCCAATTAACCTACAAATCTGTTCGTTTTTGGAGTGTGGGAGGAAACCGGAGCACCCGGAGAAAACCCACGCAGGTCAGGGAGAGAAAACGTACAAAGTCCGTACACCTTGTGAACCTACGCTGCACTCCCTCAATAGCAAGAATGTCCTTCCTCAAATTAGGGGACCAAAACTGCACACAATACTCCAGGTGTGGTCTCACTGGGGCCCTGTACAACGGTCACGGGGAGAATGTACAAACTCGGTACGGCCAAGCGCACGTAGTGGGGATTGGACCTGGGTATCTGGCCCTGTGTGAGGCAGCAGCTCTACCCGCTGCGCCACCGTGCCGCCCTGCATATGAAGAATGTGTATAAAGAATGTGTCCAGGACAAGGGGTCACAGCTTAAGGATAAGGGGGAAATCCTTTAGGACCGAGATGAGAAGGACTTTTTTCACACAGAGAGTGGTGGGTCTCTGGAACTCTCTGCCACAGAGGGTAGTTGAGGCCAGTTCATTGGCTATATTTAAGAGGGAGTTAGATGTGGCCCTTGTGGCTAAAGGGGATCAGAGGGTATGGAGAGAAGGCAGGTACGGGATACTGAGTTGGATGATCAGCCATGATCATATTGAATGGCGGTGCAGGCTCGAAGGGCCGAATGGCCTACTCCTGCACCTAATTTCTATGTTTCTAAAGTCAATTCCAACAATGGGTGCAGAGGTCGGGTTACGTGGCAGTGATTGGGTTATCTGGTGCTTGAAGCTTGTCACCCTTGTAAACGATGTCTTTATCAGTTGATAAGGCTGCTGACACAGGGCGGGCACGGTGGAGCAGCGGTAGGCTCGCTGCCTCACAGCGCCGGAGACCTGGGTTCAATCCCGACCACGGGCGCTCGTCCATACCGAGTTTGTACATTCTCCCCGTGACCGTTGTACAGGGCCCTAGTGAGACCACACCTGGAGTATTGTGTGCAGTTTTGGTCTCCTAATTTGAGGAGGGACATTCTTGCTATTGAGGGAGTGCAGCGTAGGTTCACCAGGTTAATTCCCGGGATGGCGGGACTGTCATATGCTGAGAGAATGGAGCGGCTGGGCTTGTACACTCTGGAGTTTAGAAGGATGAGAGGGGATCTTATTGAACCATATAAGATTATTAAGGGTTTGGACACGCTAGAGGCAGGAAACATGTTCCCGATGTTGGGGGAGTCCAGAACCAGGGGCCACAGTTTAAGAATAAGGGGTAAGCCATTTAGAACGGAGACGAGGAAACACTTTTTCGCACAGATAGTTGTGGGTCTGTAGAATTCTCTGCCTTAGAAGGCAGTGGAGGCCGGTTCACTGGATACTTTCAAGAGAGAGCTAGATAGGGCTCTTTAAAAATAGCAGAGTCAGGGGATATGGGGAGAAGGCAGGAACGGGGTACTGATTGGGGATAATCAGCCATGATCCCATTGAATAACAGTACTGGCTCGAAGGGCCGAATGGCCTACTCCTGCACCTATTGTCTATTGACCTGCGTGGGTTTCCTCCGAGATCTTTGGTTTCCTACCGCACTCCAAAGACGTGCGGGTTTGCAGGCTAATTGTCCTGGTGTAAGTGTGTAAGATTGTCCCCAGTGTGTGTCGAATAGTGTTAGTGTGTGGGGATCGCTGGTCGGCGCGGACTCGGTGGGCCGAAGGGCCTGTTTCCGCACTGTATCTCTAAACTGAACTGAGAAACTAAACTGAGATGCCAAGCAGCAAAAGACTGGGCCAGCAGGTAATGAGCGATCATTGATAGCAGCTGACGGACTTTGCCTTAATTACTGTCGAGTGACCTCTGTGGAATATCCTGCCCCGGGGTCAATGGTTCTGGTATGATGGCCCTTGCTGGAGTCTACGTGAGGCAGGCTGTCGAATCTGCAGTGCCTCCCGCGTGTCTCTTATCTGGGCTTTTTTACAATGTTTACTCGGTAATTAGAGTGGAAATAGCTGATGGGGCACAACTCGAAATCTAAATCAAACATCTGTCTTTACACGTAGCTGGCCGGAGTCCCAGTTACCTTGCACGGTCTGAAGAAGGGGCTCGACCCGAAACGTCTCCCATTCCTTCTCTCCAGAGATGCTGCCTTGTCCCGCTGAGTTACTCCAGCTTTTGGTCGCCCAATTATAGGAAGGATGTCAACAAAATAGAGAGGGTACTGAGGAGATTTACTAGAATGTTGCCTGGGTTTCAACAGCTAAGTTACAGAGATAGGTTGAATAAGTTGGGTCTTTATTCTCTGGAGCGCAGAAGGTTAAGGGGGGGGACTTGATAGAGGTCTTTAAAATGATGAGAGGGATAGACAGAGTTGATGTGGACAAGCTTTTCCCTTTGAGAATAGGGAAGATTCAAACAAGAGGACATGACTTTAGAATTAAGGGACAGAAGTTTAGGGGTAACATGAGGGGGAACTTCTTTACTCAGAGAGTGGTAGCGGTGTGGAATGAGCTTCCAGTGGAAGGTTCGTTGGTATCATTTAAAAATAAATTGGATAGGCATATGGATGAGAAGGGTATGGAGGGTTATGGTATGAGTGCAGGCAGGTGGGACTAAGGGAAAAAAGTTGTTCGGCACGGACTTGAAGGGCCGAGATGGCCTGTTTCCGTGCTGTCATTGTTATATGGTTACATGTTATATGTGTCTGACACCAGTTACCATGCACTTGGTATGGATCTAAGCTTGGATTGTGGACAGTACATAACAGGCCCTTCGGCCCAACTTGCCCACGACGACCAACATGCCCCACCTGCACTTGTCCCACTGGCCCATAATTCCTTTCTATCAACCTCCCCAAATATTTCTTAAACATTGCGATAGTTCCCCTGCCTCAACTACCTCCTCGAGCAGCTTGTTCCATCCACCCATATATGTTCTAAATTTAGCAATCATTTTCAGTTAGACATAAAATGCTGGAGTAACTCGATGGACAATAGGCTTAAGGTGAGGGGGCAAATGATTCAATAGGAAGGATGTCAACAAAACAGAGAGAGTACAGAGGAGATTTACTGGAATGTTGCCTGGGTTCCAGCAACTAAGTTACAGAGAAAGGTTGAACAAGTTAGGTCTTTATTCTTTGGAGCGCAGAAGGTTAAGGGGGGACTTGATTGAGGTCTTTAAAATGATGAAAGGGATAGACAGAGTTGACGTGGATAAGCTTTTCCCATTGAGGGTAGGGAAGATTCAAACAAGAGGGCATGACATGAGAATTAAGGGACAGAAGTTCAGGGGTAACATGAGGGGGAACTTCTTTACTCAGAGAGTGGTGGCTGTGTGGAATGATCTTCCAGCAGAAGTGGTGGAGGCAGGATCGATTTTAACATTTAAAAGTAAAGTGGATAGGTATATGGACGGGAAGGGAATGGTGGGGTATGGTCTGAGTGCAGGTAGATGGGACTAGGGGAAAATAAATGGTCGGCACGGACTGGAAGGGCCGAGAAGGCCTGTTTCCGTGCTGTAATTGTTATATGGTTATAGGAACCAAAATGGCAACTTTAAAAACAACAGATGGTAGTGGGTGTATCAAACGAGCTGCCGGAGGAGGTAATTGAGGCAGAGACTATCGCAATAGACAATAGGTGCAGGAGGAGGCCATTTGGCCTTTCGAGCCAGCACTGCCATTCAATGTGATCACGGCTGATCATCCCCAATCAGTACCCCGTTCCTGCCTTCTCCCCATATCCCCTGACTCCACTATCTTTAAGAGCCCTATCTAGCTCTGTCTTGAAAGTATCCAGAGAACCGGCCTCCACCACCCTCTGAGGCAGAGAATTCCACAGACTCACCACTCTCTGTGTGAAAAAGTGTTTCCTCGTCTCCATTCTAAATGGCTTACCCCTTATTCTTAAACTGTGGCCCCTGGTTCTGGACTCCCCCAACATTGGGAACATGTTTCCTGCCTCTAGCGTGTCCAGACCCTTAATAATCTTATATGTTTCCATGAGTCGGAAAAAGGGTCTCGACCGAAACGTTGCCTATTTCCTTCGCTCCATAGATGCTGCCTCACCCGCTGAGTTTCTCCAGCATTTTTGTCTACCTGGCTCATGTATGGTTCAGTTTAGTTTGTTGTCATGTGCCCAGAGGTACAGTGAAAAGCTTTTTGCTGTGTGCTAACTAGTCGGCAGATGGGCTATACATTAGTTCATAAATGATAGCAGCAGAATTAGGCCATTCGGCCCATCAAGTCTACTCCGCCATTGAATCATGGCTGATCTATCTCTCCCTCCCAACCCCATTCTCCTGCCTTCTCCCCATAACCCCTGACACCCGTACTGATCAAGAATCTATCTATCTCTGCCTTAAAAATATCCACTGACTTGGCCTCCACAGCCGTCTGTGGCAAAGAATTCCACAGATTCACTGCCCTCCGACTCCATTGAATGGCGGTGCTGGCTCGAAGGGCCGAATGGCCTACTCCTGCACCTATTGTCTATTGACCGGAAACGTCATCTGTTCCTTCGCTCCACAGATGCTGCCTCACCCGCTGAGTTTTTCCAGGATTTTTGCCCACCTTCGATTTTTTGCAGTTCCTTCTTAAACGTACATGACCCACGTGCGTTCTCTTGTGAGGCAACTCCGTGCTGAAAGAAAATTGAAGATTCATCATTCTGTAGCTTTCCCCGAGTGCATCTCTGTCTGCCAACCGTGCCGAAAATTATCAGTAGCTTTTGCAACTGCAAGTTAAACTCTGCACCTGCTTGTTGCAAATGGAGCTGTTTATTCTAGTCTGACTTTCTCTCCGACATTGCAAACTTGGCCGTGAGTTCCACAACTCGACAGATTCAGTTTTCAGACAATCTGACGGCAAATAGTTACTGTACTGTCTGTGCAAACACTCTGGCCTCGGGCCAGTTTACAGGCGGGGGGGGGTTGGTGGCTGAGGGTGAGGGACAGAGTTGTGTTGGTTGTGGATTCACAGAGGGATTTAGCGCTGAGATGCAGCGCGGAAACGGGGATCGCCCAGGATACGCGAACACGATCCTACGCACACCAATTATTCAATTTTGCCCGTGCAAGATAAAGTCCGGCAAAGGCAGATTAAAGATAGTCCGAGGGTCTCCAATGAGGCAGACGAGAGATCAGGACGGCTCTCGGGTTGGTGATAGGATGGTTCACTTTAATTTAGAGACACAGATATAGCATGGAAAGTGGCCATTTGGCCCACTGAGTCCGCGCAGACCAGACAACAGGTGTAGGAGGAGGCCATTCGGCCCTTCGAGCCAGCACCGCCATTCAATGTGGTCATGGCTGATCATCCCCAATCAGTACCCCGTTCCTGCCTTCTCCCCATATCCCCTGACTCCGCTATCTTTAAGAGCCCGATCTAGCTCTCTCTTGAAGGTATTCAGAGAACCGGCCTCCACCGCCCTCTGAGGCAGAGAATTCCACAGACTCACAACTCTCTGTGAGAAAAAGTGTTTCCTCGTCTCTGTTCTAATGGCTTACCCCTTATTCTTAAACTGTGACCTCTGGTTCTGGACTCCCCCAAGACCAATTAACCTGGATGTCTTTGGAATGTGGGGGGAAACCGGAGCACCCGGATAAAACCCACGCGGTGCTGGCTCGAAGGGCTGAATGGCCTCCTCCTGCACCTATTTTCTAATCAGTACCCCGTTCCTGCCTTCTCCCCATATCCCCTGACTCCACTATCTTGAAGAGCCCTATCTAGCTCTTGAAAGTATCCAGGGAACCGGCCTCCACCGTTCTCTGGCAGAGAATTCCACAGACTCGCAAGTCTCACTGTGAAAAGCAGTATCTGATGCTTGATGATGTTTTTTTGTTGGACTCTCTTCCGTTGCAGCTAATAAAGACACACAGTCTCGCCCCCACACGGAACTATATATTCGGCTACCACCCTCACGGCATCTTCTGCTTCGGGGCCTTTTGCAACTTCGGGACCGAGGCGACGGGATTCTCCAAGAAGTTTCCCGGGATCCGGCCTTCCCTGGCCACGCTGGCTGGAAACTTCCGGCTGCCCATCCTGCGGGATTACCTGATGAGTGGTGGTGAGTGACCGAAGGCATTGACCTTCCTGACACGCACACGCACACACACACACACACACACACACGCACACACACACGCACGCGCAGACACACACACTGGAGTTCCTTCAACACCAACCCAAGCCTACCCCTTCCGTCGCTCCGATATACTCCACGTTCAGCAAGGCCGGCAGCATCATCAAGGACCAGTCTCACCCCCGGCCACTCCCTCTTCTCCCCTCTCCAATGAGGCAGGCCATTCGGACTAGGCCCATGGAGTAGGCCATTCGGCCCTTCGAGCCAGCACCGCCATTTGGAGTAGTCGGAGGGCAGTGAATGGCAAGAGATACAGAAGTGTGAAAACGAACACCCACACCTCCAGATCCAGGGACAGTTTCTTCCCGGCTGTTATCAGGCAACTGAACCATCCTACCACAACCAATAGACAATAGACGCAGGAGTAGGCCATTCGGCCCTTCGAGCCAGCACCGCCATTCAATGTGATCATACTTGATTATCCCCAATCAGTACCCCGTTCCTGCCTTCTCCCCATATCCCCTGACTCCGCTATCTTTAAGAGCCCTATCTAGCTCTCTCTTGAAAGTATCCAGAGAACCGGCCTCCGCCGCCCTCTGAGGCAGAGAATTCCACCAGAGAGCAGTCCTGACCTCCCATTTACCTCGTTGGTGGCCCTTGGACTATCCTTGACTAGCTTTACCCTGAACTAAATGTTATTCCCTTTATCCTGTATCTGTACACTGTGGACGGCTCGATTGTAATCGTGTATTGTCTTTCCGCTGACTGGTTAGCACGCAACAGAAGCTTTTCACTGTACCTCGGTACACGGGACAATAGACTGAACTGAAGTCAAGGGCAACGTTGAATAGATTCTGGGTTAGTACGGGTGTCCGTGCTATGAGGAGAAGGCAAGAGAATGGGGTTGAGAGGGAAGGTGGATCAGCCATGATTGAATAGTATAGGCTTAATGGGCCGAATGGCCAAATTCTACTCCATGATCATGAACATGATCAATATCATCAGATTGGCTCATGGAGTCAATCCACAATGTCTTTGCTCACCAACCTCTTATCTACCTTCACATGACCTATATTCCTCCATATCCATGTGTCTATCCACAAGTCTCCTAAAAGTTGAGTATAGGAGCAAAGAGGTCCTTCTGCAGTTGTGCAGGGCCCTAGTGAGACCACACCCGGAGTATTGTGTGCAGTTTTGGTCCCCAGATTTGAGGAAGGACATTCTTGCTATTGAGGGAGTGCAGCGTAGGTTCACCAGGTTAATTCCCGGGATGGCGGGACTGTCATATGCTGAGAGAATGGAGCGGCTGGGCTTGTACACTCTGGAGTTTAGAAGGATGAGAAGGGATCTTATTGAAACGTATACGATTATTAAGGGTTTGGACACGCTAGAGGCAGGAAACATGTTCCCAATGTTCAGGGAGTCCAGAACCAGGGGCCACAGTTTAAGAATAAGGAGTAAGCCATTTAGAACGGAGACGAGGAAACACTTTTTCACACAGAGAGTTGTGGGAGTGTGGAATTCTCAGAGGGCGGTGGAGGCCGGTTCTCTGGATGCTTTCAAGAGAGAGCTGGATAGAGCTCTTAAAGATAGTGGAGTCGGGGCATACGGGGAGAAGGCAGGAACGGGGTACTGATTGGGGATGATCAGCCGTGATCACATTGAATAGCGGTGCTGGCTCGAAGGGCCGGCCTACTCCTGTGTCTACTGTCTTTGCTGACCAATCTCTTATCTACCTTCACATGACCTATTAGCCTCCATATCCATGTGCCTATCCAAAAGCCTCTTCAATGTTCATAGGTTATAGCGGTAGCATTAAGCCATCCAATCATGGCTGATCTATCTCTCCCTCTCAACCACATTCTCCTGCCTTCTCCCCATAAACCCCTGACACCTGTACGAATCAAGAATCTCAATAGACAATAGGTGCAGGAGTAGGCCATTCGGCCCTTCGAGCCAGCACCGCCATTCAATGTGATCATGGCTGATCATCCACAATCAGTACCCCCGTTCCTGCCTTCTCCCCATATCCACTCTCTGCTATCTTTAAGAGCCCTCTCTCGCCCTCTCTCGCCCTCTCTCGCCCTCTCTCGCCCTCTCTCGCCCTCTCTCGCCCTCTCTCGCCCTCTCTCGCCCTCTCTCGCCCTCTCTCGCCCTCTCTCGCCCTCTCTCGCCCTCTCTCGCCCTCTCTCGCCCTCTCTCGCCCTCTCTCGCCCTCTCTCGCCCTCTCTCGCCCTCTCTCGCCCTCTCTCGCCCTCTCTCGCCCTCTCTCGCCCGCTCTCGCCCGCTCTCGCCCGCTCTCGCCCGCTCTCGCCCGCTCTCGCCCGCTCTCGCCCGCTCTCGCCCGCTCTCGCCCGCTCTCGCCCGCTCTCGCCCGCTCTCGCCCGCTCTCGCCCGCTCTCGCCCGCTCTCGCCCGCTCTCGCGCCCGCTCTCGCGCTCGCTCTCTCTCTCCCTCCTCTGCAGAAAAGGGATTAGGTTATGTTTCGGATGGACAATAGACAACGGGTGCAGGAGTAGGCCATTCGGCCCTTCGAGCCAGCACCGCCATTCAATGTGATCATGGCTGATCATCCCCAATCAGTACCCCGTACCTGCCTTCTCTCCATATCCCCTGACTCCGCTATCTTTAAGAGCCCTGTCTAGCTCTCTCTTGAAAGTATCCAGAGAACCGGCCTCCACCGCCCTCTGAGGCAGAGAATTCCACAGACTCACCACTCTCTGTGAGAAAAAGTGTTTCCTCGTCTCCTTTCGAAATGGCTTACCCCTTATTCTTAAACTGTGGCCCCTGGTTTCTTTTCCTTAAAATATTCATTCGCTTGGTTCCCACAGCCTTCAGTGGGAAAGAATTCCACAGATAAAGAAATTCCTCCTCATCTCTTTTCTAAAAGTACGTCCTTTTATTCTGAGCCTGTGCCCTCTGGTCCTAGACTCTCCTCATCCACTCTCTCCAGGCCTTTCACTATTCAGTAAGTTTCAATGTGGTCGTCCCCCACCCCCATCCTTCTAAACTCCAGCGAGTACAGGCCCAGTACCGTCAAACGCTCATCGTATGTTAACCCCCTCATTCTGATTGTGTTATTGAGCCATGATCACATTGAATGGCGGTGCCGGCTCAAAGGGCCGAATGGCCTCTACTCCTGCACCTATTGTCTATTCCTGGGATCCTTCTTGTAAACCTCCTCTGGTCCCGCTCCAGAGCCAGCACATCCTTCCTCAGATATGGGGAAGCGGCAGAGTTGCTGCCTTAGACCCAGGTTCGATCCCGACTACGGGTGCTGTCTGTACGGAGTTTGTACGTTCTCCCCGTGACCGCGTGCGTTTTTTCCCCCCAAGATCTTTGGATTCCTCCCATACTCCAAAGACGTACAGATCTGTAGACTAATTGGCTTTGGTAAAATCGTGAAATGTCGCTGGTGTGTGTAGGATAGTGTTAGTGTGCGGGGATCGCTGGTCGGCACGGACCCGGTGGGCCGAAGGGCCTGTTTCCGCGCTGTTTCACTGACATAACTGCTCGTAATACTCCAAATGCGATCTGCCCAGTATTTAGTTTGGAGGTGCAGTGTGGAAACAGGCCCTTCGGCCCACTGAGTCTGCTCCGACCAGCGCTCCCCGCACGCTAACACTACCCTACACAGACTAAGGAAGAGTTTACATTTAAACCATGCCAATTAACCTACAAACCCGAGATAGACATAAATAGTTGGAACTACTCAGCGGGACAGGCAGCATCAGTTTAGAGAAGGAAGGGGTGATGTTTCGGGTCTGAAGAAGGGTCTCGATCTGAAACGTCGCCCATTCCTTCTCTCCAGAGATGCTGCCCGTCCCGCTGAGTTACTCCAGCTTTTTGTGTCTATCTTCGGTTTAAACCAGCATCTGCAGTTGCTTCCCACGCAACCTACAGACCTGTACATCTTTGGAGGATGGGAGGAAACTGAAGATCTCGGAGAAAACCCACGCAGCTCGCGGGGAGAACGTGCAAACTCCTCCTCCCTGCGTACGGCGTGCACGGCCTAACGTTGTCGGACAACTTGTTCTATTTGATCGTGCACGCCAGGTTGATTGCATTCGTCGAAACAGGGCGGACCCCGTGAAGGTTGCAATCTCCCACCCCGTACAGACAGCACCCGTAGTCGGGATGGAACCCGCGTCTCTGCCGCCGTGCCGACTCGGCGTTACGCCCGTGCTTTTGTCGTCTAGTAGCTGTTCTGTCAGAGTCAGCAACAACTTTGCTCCTGGCACGGGCACGTTGTCAATCTAATCTAATCGGAGACATCCCTCTACTGCACCAGGGATAGTCTGCATTAAACATGTTGGTACTTTGCACCCTACGCCCAGATAAGTCCAGCTATCACACGTCTTATCACATCCCTGAGAAAAAATACCGAACTCCATTCTGCACTTTGTATCTTCCCCTTTGCTCTATTTATTAATGAGTTGGACTTGGTTTGGATTCACGTAGCGTAAATAGGAATACATTCCATACATTACGGAATCGATCGGGTGGTTCAAGTTCAAGTTACATTTATTATGGCATGCACCAATTGGTGCAGTGAGATTTGAGTTCCCGTACGGCCACATGAGTAAAAAAAACACAATACTCAACAGAATTGAACATAGACATCCCCACACAGCGGAATCAACGTTTCCCACTGTGTGGAGAAGGCACCAAAGTTCAGTCCTCTTCCTCTTGGTAGACGCAAGTTTAGTTAAGAGATACAGCAATGGGAACAGGCCCCTTTGGCGCACCGTGTCCGCACCGACCAGCGATCCACTCACGCACTCATACCCACCCCCCTGTATGGTCTGAGTGCAGGTAGATGGGACTAGGGGAAACTAAATGGTCGGCACGGACTGGAAGGGCCGAGAGGGCCTGTTTCCGTGCTGTAATTGTTATATGGTTAGTCGGGATGGAACCCGGGTCTCCGGCGCTGCATTCGCCGTGAGGCAGCGACTCTACCGCTGCGCCACCGCGACAGCCCCAAGTGTGCAGGACGGTGCCAGCGCACGGAGTGGTCGACGGTCCTGTTCCCGTGCTACATCTCCAGAGTGAAGCCAGCGTTGCGTACCTTGTAGTAGTGGTCCGGGAGGATGCGGACCACGCCCTCCACACTCGCCCCGTCCACGGGCTTCTTTGCGAACTGCAAGACGTACTGCAGCGCCTAGGTGGAGTTTGTGGACTTGCACAGGTCAATGTGCAACAAATTCTTCTCACTGTACCTTGGTACACGTGATGATAAACTATACTGGACTCATTGAGTCTGAATCATGTAGCACGGAAATGGGCCAAATTGGTCCATGCTGACTAAGACACTCTGGAGTTTAGAAGGATGAGAGGGGATCTCATTGAAATATATGAAACTGCAACAACCCGCTTTCTCCACAGCCATCAAACGGCTATTAAACTTGCCTCGGACAAAACTCTGAACATTAATATCCCTCCATCTGTTATTTGCACTTTATCAATTTATTCATTCATGTGTGTATTTACGTATATAATTGTAGTCAATGCCTACTATGTTCTGTTGTATGAAGCAAAGAAAGAATTTCATTATCCTGTCAGGGACACATGACAATAAACTCTTTTGACTTTGACATATAAGATTATTAAGGGTTTGGACACGCTAGAGGCAGGAAACATGTTCCCGATGTTGGGGGAGTCCAGAACCAGGGGCCACACACAGTTTAAGAATAAGGGGTAAGCCATTTAGAACGGAGACGAGGAAACACTTTTTCTCACAGAGAGTGGTGAGTCTGTGGAATTCTCTGCCTCGGAGGACGGTGGAGTCCGGTTCTCTGGATGCTTTCAAGAGAGAGCTAGATAGGGATCTTACAAATAGCGGAGTCAGGGGATATGGGGAGAAGGCAGGAACGGGGTACTGATTGGGGATGATCAGCCATGATCACATTGAATGCCGGTGCTGGCTCGAAGGGCCAAATGGCCTCCTCCTGCAACTATTGTCTATTGCCCCATCCAAGCAAGTCCCATCTGTCCTTACCCCTCTCAACCAGTCCAGGCGCACGGTGGCGCAGCGGTAGAGTCGCTGCCTCACAGCGCCGGAGACCCGGGTTCGATCCCGACTACGGGTGCTGTCTATACGGAGTTTGTATGTTCTCCCCATAACCTGTGTGGTTTTCCCCATGGTGCTCCGGTTTCCTCCCACATTCCAAAGACGTGCGTGTTTGTAGGTTAATTGGCTTTGGTAAAATTGCTGTTTGCTCCCAGTGTGTGCGAATGTGATTGGGATCGCTGGTCGGCGCGGAATTCCACGCTGTGTCTTTAAACTAAAGTGCCTTTTAAATGCCGTGATGGTACCCGTTTCATCTGCCTTCTCTGGCAGCTCGTTCCATATGGCCACCACTCTCTATGTGGAAGAAATTGCCCCTCTGGTTCCTATTAAATCTTACCTCCGCCCCTCACCTTAAACTCTCGTCTCCCTAAAGGGCCTGTCCCACTAGCGCGCGATTAGACGCGACAAGCGCGACCTACCGTGGTCGCTTTAGTCGCCCGGCCTCGCGTGACCCTGTCCCACTGCGATCGCCGGAGTCTTGTCGAGTTGTGTGTAGCTGGTGTCGACATCGCGCGTAGTGTCCAAAAACCGACACTGCTTAAAAAATTACGCGCGGCAAAATCCTGTCGCGCAGAACGTGATGACGTTTTGACGTTGTGCGTCTTCAGCGTGGCGTTGCGTGATGACGTCACTGCCCGACGTCGTGCAACGCGCATGCTCATGCGCATCGTCACGTGATGAAAAATAACGTCCTTCCTTCGGACGTCGCGCGTGTAATCGCGCGCTAGTGGGACAGGCCCTTCACTCGCACCGGGATCGCCTGACCCCCCACGCGACCCCCGCGTCCGAATTTGTCGCGCTTGTCGCGTCTAATCGCGCGCTAGTGGGACAGGCCCTTAAGTCTTCATAAACTCTGCTTCGTCATAAAGTCATGGTCATAAGTGAAAGGAGCAGAATTCGGCCCATCAAGTCTACTCCATCCAATCATGGCTGATCGTCCCAAATCGATAACCCGTGCCTGCCTTCTCCCCATATCCCTTGACTCCACCAGCCCCTAGAGCTCTACCTAACTCTCTCTTAAATCCATCCATTGACTTGGCCTCCACTGCCCTCTGTGGCAGGGAATTCCACAAATTCACAACTCTCTGGGTGAAAAAGTTTTTTCTCAGCTCAGTCTTAAATGGCCTCCCCTTTATTCTAAGACTGTGTGGCCCCTGGTTCTGGACTCGCCCAACATTGGGAACATTTTTCCTGCATCTAGCTTGTCCAGTCCTTTTATAATTTGATATGTTTCTATAAGATCCCCGCTCCTCCTTCTCCCCGTAAACCCCGACACTCGTACTAATCAAGTATCTGTCAATCTACTCTTTAAAATACCCAATGTCCTGGCCTCCACCGCCGTCTGTGGCAATGAATTCCACAGACTCACCACCCTCTGGTTAAAGAAATTCCTCCTCGTCTCCGTTCTAAAGTTCTGAGGCTGTGCCCTCTGGTTCGAGACTCTAGACTCTCCCACTAGTGGAAACATCCTCTCCACATCCACTCTATCCAGGCCTTTCACTATTCGGTGAGTCTTAATGAGATCTCCCCTTAGTGAGATACCCCGCCCTGGGTATAAGACTCTTACTGAGTCTTGTTGAGTATCATTGTCTGTAACTCATTTTCACCTAGCCCACAGCCAACAATGAGCTGTTTTCTTTTACTTTTTGTAAAAAATTAACAAAAATCGTTACTTTTTATTGCATATCTTTCATTCATTTGTTCTCTATCTCTGTATCACTGTATCTAAATAGACAATAGGTGCAGGAGTAGGCCATTCGGCTCCTCGGGCCAGCACCGCCATTCAATGTGATCATGGCTGATCATCCCCAATCAGTACCCCGTTCCTGCCTTCTCCCCATATCCCCTGACTCCGCTATCTTTAAGAGCCCTATCTAGCTCTCTTGAAAGCATCCAGAGAACTGGCCTCCACCGCCCTCTGAGGCAGAGAATTCCACAGACTCACAACTCTCTGTGAAAAAGTGTTTCCTCGTCACCGTTCTAAATGGCTTACCCCTTATTCTTAAACTGTGGCCCCTGGTTCTGGACTCCCCCTGACTCAGTCTGAAGAAGGCTCTCGGGCCTTCCCTGGGGATCTTATAAAAACGTACAAAATTCTTAAGGGGTTGGACAAGCTAGATGCAGGAAGATTGTTCCCGATGTTGGGGAAGTCCGGAACAAGGGGTCACAGTTTAAGGATAAGGGGGAAATCTTTTAGGACCGAGATGAGAAAATCATTTTTCACACAGAGTGGTGAATCTGTGGAATTCTCTGCCACAGAAGGTAGTTGAGGCCAGTTCGTTGGCTATATTTAAGAGGGAGTTAGATGTGGCCCTTGTGGCGAAAGGGATCAGGGGGGTATGAAGAGAAGGCAGGTACGGGATACTGAGTTGGATGATCAGCCATGATCACATTGAATGGCGGTGCAGGCTAGAAGGGCCGAATGGCCTACTCCTGCACCTATTGTCTATGTTTCTATGTCTATGTTTCTCTCCAGAGATGCTGAGTTTTTTTGTTCTCTGTCTGTCTCCCCTCGCCTGTTGCCCAGGCATCTTCCCGGTGACCAGGGACGCCATTGACTACCTGCTGTCCAAGAACGGAAACGGCAACGCGGTGATCATCGTGATTGGCGGAGCGGCGGAGTCGCTGGAGTGCAGCCCGGGCAGTAACGTTGTGACGCTCAGTAAACGCAAGGGGTTCGTGAAGATTGCTCTGCAGAATGGGTAAGGCCACTGTCGCCTCCGGGCCCTGCTCACCCTCTGACTATCCTATACCGCGCTGTTCTAGGTGTCAGCTGCTCTACATCGGTGAGACCAAGCGCAGGCTTGGCGATCGCTTCGCCCAACACCTCCGCTCAGTTGGCACGTAAAAAAAAAATTCAAATAGACTTTAGTTGAGAAATAAATATACCATATAACCATATACCAATTACAGCACGGAAACAGGCCCTCTCGGCCCTTCCAGTCCGTGCCGACCATTTATTTTCCCCTAGTCCCATCTACCTGCACTCAGACCATACCCCTCCATTCCCTTCCCGTCCATATACCTATCCACTTTACTTTTAAATGTTAAAATCGATCCTGCCTCCACCACTTCTGCTGGAAGATCATTCCACACAGCCACCACTCTCTGAGTAAAGAAGTTCCCCCTCATGTTACCCCTAAACGTCTGTCCCTTAATTCTCATGTCATGCCCTCTTGTTTGAATCTTCCCTACCCTCAGCTCATCCACGTCAACTCTGTCTATCCCTTTCATCATTTTAAAGACCTCCATCAAGTCCCCCCTTAACCTTCTGCGCTCCAAAGAATAAAGACCCAACTTGTTCAACCTTTCTCTGTAACTTAGTTGCTGGAACCCAGGCAACATTCTGGTAAATCTCCTCTGTACTCTCTCTATTTTGTTGACATCCTTCCTATAATTAGGCGACCAAAATATACGCCTTACAAAACTCCATCCGACATTCTCGGAGGCTGTGCATACATACAATATAGTTTCCCCAAATCCGGTCAAGCCACTTTTATTTCTATAGCACATTTAAAAAAACAACACTCGTTGACCAAAGTGCTTTTACATTGGTGGAAAAAAAATCAAAATATTTTTATTTTTACCCCACCCCCTTGCTACTCATCTGGCCCACTGCCGTACTATCCCTTATTTTGGGGGGGTCTCCACAGAACCCTGCCCCCCCCCCCCCCTCTCCAATGTCCAGCAGCGGAAGGACCCTCAGTTCAACCTGATCTCCCGGTGGCTCAGCACTTCAACTCCCCCCTCCCATTCCCAATCCGACCTTTCCCCCTCCGTGGCCAGAGTGAGTCCCACTGCAAATTGGGGGAGGAGCAGCTCGGGCAGTTTACACCCCAGCGGTATGAACACTGACTTCTCCAATTTCAGGTAGTCCCTGCTTTCTCCCTCCTTCCCCACCCCTTCCCAGCTCTCCCGCAGCCCACTGTCTCCGCCTCGTCCTTTCTTCTCCCCACCCCCCCCCCCCCCACCCCCAACTCCACATCAGTCTGAAGAAGGGTCTCGACCCGAAACGTCGCCCATTCCTTCGCTCCACAGATGCTGCCTCACCCGCTGAGTTTCTCCAGCATCTAAGGAGCGAAGGAGATAGGCAACGTTTCGGGGCGAGACCCTTCTTCAGTAGGGTCAGAAATAGTAGAATAGTCCAATAGTAGAAAAGGTCATAAGGAATAGTAGAATTAGGCCATTCGGCCCATCAAGTCTACTCCGCCATTCAATCATGGCTGATCTATCTCTCCCTCCTAACCCCATTCTCCTGCCTTCTCCCCGTAACCCCAGACACCCGTACTAATCAAGAATCTATGCCTTAGATTCTCTGCCTGTATCTCTGCCTTACCTGACTTGGCCTCCATGGCCTTCTGTGGCCAAGTATCCGCAGATTCACCACCCTCTGGGCGAAGGCCGTGCAGGGAGGGACAACGGAAGGTAGTTTACACCTCCTTTGGGCTGAAGAAGGGTCTCGACCCGAAACGTCACCCATTCCGTCTCCCCAGAGATGCTGCCTGTCCCGTTGTCAGTGAGCAGGCCCTTCGGCCCACCGAGTCCGCACCGTCCAGTGATCCCCGCGCGCTAACACTATCCTACACACACACTAGGGACAATTTACACATGTACCAAGCCGATTATCCTACAAACCTGTACGTCTTTGGAGTGCGGGAGGAAACCGGAGATCTCGGAGAAAACCCACGCCTGTCACGGGGAGAACGTGCAAACTCCGTACAGACAGCAGCCGTGGTCAGGATCAATCCTGGGTCCCTAGTGCCCTAAGGCAGCGACTCTACCGCTGCCCTGGTGCTTTGAATATTGAGGGGAGACCTAATCGAAATATATCTTCGGCAGTGGTGTGAAGAAGGCTTCCGACCCGAAACACACCAACCTCCCTTCCACTGACTCCATCTACACCTCGCGCTGCCTCAGCAAGGCCAGCAGCATCATAGACGATAGACAATAGGTGCAGGAGTGGGACATTCGGCCTTTCGAGCCAGCACCACCATTCAATGTGATCATGGCTGATCATCCACAATCAGTACCCCGTTCCTGCCTTCCCCCCATATCCCCTGACTCCGCTATCTTTAAGAGCCCTATCTAGCTCTCTCTTGAACGTGCATCCAGAGAACCGGCCTCCACTGCCCTCTGAGGCAGAGAATTCCACAGACTCACAACTCTCTGTGTGAAAAAGTGTTTCCTCGTCTCCGTGCTAAATGGCTTACCCCTTATTCTTAAACTGTGTGGCCCCTGGTTCTGGTGCCGGAGACGTGCAGGTTTGTGGGTTAATCGACTTGGTGTCATGTAAATTATCCCGTGTGTGTGTGTGATAGTGTTTGTGTGCTGGGATCGCTGGTCATAGAAACATAGACAATAGGTGCAGGAGTAGGCCATTCGGCCCTTCCAGCCTGCACCGCCATTCAATATGATCATGGCTGATCATCCAACTCAGTATCCCGTACCTGCCTTCTCTCCATACCCCCTGATCCTTTAGCCACAAGGGCCACATCTAACGCCCTCTTAAATATAGCCAATGAACTGGCCTCAACTACCTTCTGTGGCAGAGAATTCCACAGATTCACCACTCTCTGTGTGAAAAATGTTTTTCTCATCTCGGTCCTAAAAGACTTCCCCCTTATCCTTAAACTGTGACCCCTTGTTCTGGACTTCCCCAACATCGGGAACAATCTTCCTGCATCTAGCCTGTCCAACCCTTTAAGAATTTTATAGGTTTCTATGAGATCCCCTCTCAATCTTCTAAATATCTAGCGAGTACAAGCCAAGTCTATCCAGTCTTTCTTCATATGGAAGTCCCTACATCCCAGGAATCAGTCTGGTGGCAATGTAGCAATGTTACAAAATGTTGAGATTTTAAAAATCAAGTCTGCAATTTATCCCACCAGATAAAGCATAAAAAAAAGTTTAATTTGACACCTAATTCACTTTCATATCTTCAGTATTAAAAAAGTTATGACCATTTTCATACTCGGAAATTAGCATCTTGCTCCCCATTGCTTTTCCATTGACTTAACTCAAAAGCTGTGATCTAGAACAATCAAAAGCCCATAACTTTCTTAAAAATTAAGAGAACTGAATGAATGTTTTGGTTATTATAGTTTGAAGCATTCTGAAACAAATATGAAATAATATTACTGAAATTAAAGCATATAATTAGTTAGTAACCCAATTGTAGCTAATTACAAAATTCAATTACTAGATCTAAACATCTATCCATTTCTTAAGAAAAGATAAACATTTTTAAAGTGCGTAAATGTCCAAATAACATTCACACAATAATTCACAATATAACATGATTTTCTAAATCTTATTTTCATGAATATATAGGCCAAATTGAAGGAATTTAGTGTAAATTAATGGCCATTTAAATCAACTTGCATGTGGGTTTTAGTGGAACACGGTGGATTGGAACGTTGCAGTTTGCGGTGAATTTAACCCCCAGTCGGCAGGAAAAGTACTGCCCGTTCATATATTATTTTTTTTGCCCCTTTTAGCAATATGAAATTTTGATTAAAGGCTCCTAAGAAGCACGTTTTTATGAAAATATAAACTGCATAGCTTCTTTGGTCCCCTACGTAAGGTCCGTCCCGTTGCCGGCGTTCACGGCTTTAGAAGATGATTTTTAATTTACTCATGCTAATAAATGATCCAGCGTAGTTTAAAAATAGCTTCATAAAACACATGTCGGAGCGATTTCTCTTTAGCGACGAAAGCCCCTGAGATTGATCGATTTGAATTGTTTGGAGAAAAAACGGCATTTTAAACGCGCCCCCCTCTCAAAGGCGCCAAAGTCACGCACACGGGCAGTGGCAGAACTGCAGCGCCGCTCAAGGTAAGTTTTGTAACATACCTAGGCAATGTATCTCATTTATCTCTCTCTCTGCAGAGCCGATCTGGTGCCCGTTTACGCTTTCGGGGAGAACGAGGTTTATCGGCAAGTGATCTTCAAGGAGGGAAGCTGGCTGCGGGCCATGCAGAGAAAGTTCCAGAAGCTGATCGGATTCGCTCCCTGCTTCATCAAAGGCCGCGGCCTCTTCTCCAGCGACTCCTGGGGCCTAGTTCCTTACGCAAAGCCCATCAACGTTGTGGGTACGTTTGACTTCCACACCCAATAGACAATAGGTGCAGGAGTAGGCCAATCGGCCCGTCGAGCCAGCACCGCCATTCACTGTGATCATGGCTGAGCGGTGCTGGCTCGAAGGGCCGAATGGCCTACTCCTGCACCTATTGTCTATTGATCATCCACAATCAGTACCCCCGTTCCTGCCACCCCCCCCCCCCCCCCCCACCCTCATCCCTACCTTTAAGAGCCCCATCTAACTCTATCTTGAAAGTATCCAGAGAACCGGCCTCCACCGCCCTCTGTGGCAGAGAATTCCACAGACTCACCACTCTCTGGGTGAAAAAGTGTTTCCTCATCTCCATTCTAAATGGCTTAACCATTATTCTTAAACTGTGGCCCCTGGTTTTGGATCTCTCCCCCCCCCCCCCCCCCCCCCGAACATCGGGAACATGCTTCCCGCCTCTAGTGTGTCCAAGGCCTCAATAATCTTATATTTCTATAAGATCCCCTCTCATCCTTCTAAACTCCAGAGTGTACAAGCCCAGCCGCTCCATTCTCTCAGCATATGACAGTCCCGCCATCCCAGGAATTAACCTTGCGAACCTACGCTGCACTCCCTCACTAGCAAGAATGTCCTTCCTCAAATTAGGGGACCAAAACTGCACACAATACTCCAGGTGTGGTCTCACCAGGGCTCTGTACAGCTGCAGAAGGACCTCTTTGCTCCTATAGTAAACTCCTCTTGTTATGAAGGTCAACATGCCATTAGCTGTCCGCTGTCCTTATACCAAAACCCAGCGCACCTGCTTGGGCTATTGGAGATAGACACAAAACGCTGGAGTAACTCAGTGGGACGGGCAGCATCTCTGGAGAGAATGAATGGGCGACGTTTTGAGTCGAGACCCTTCTTCACACTGAGAGTCAGGAGCAGGAGGCAGAGAGATATGGAAGTGTAAGATGTCAAAATGAAACATCAAAGGAGAAGAGAGCTAGATAGGGCTCTTAAAGATAGCGGAGTCAGGGGATATGGGGAGAAGGCAGGAACGGGGTACTGATTGGGGATGATCAGCCATGATCACATTGAATGGCGGTGCTGGCTCGAAGGGCCGAATGGCCTCCTCCTGCACCTATATGTTTCTAGATCATTGTCACTAGAAGAAGGTGACAATGAAGCAGACAGACTGGTCGGAGAACTAGGATGGGGAGGGATGGAGAGAGAGAGAGAAAGCAAGGGTTACTTGAAGTCAGATCAGAGTCAATATTCATACCGCTGGGGTGTAAGCTGCCCTAGCGAACTAGAGTGTGTCGGACCCCATGCGGTGACGCAGAGTTGCTGCTGACAGCACTAGCAGCGCCGGAGACCCAGGTTCGATCCCGACCACGGGTACTGTCTGTGCGGAGTTTGTACGTTCTCCCCGTGACCTGCGTGGGATTTCTCCGAGATCTCTGCTTTCCTCCCACACTCCAAAGACGTACAGGTTTGTAGGTTAATTGGCTCGGTGTATGTGTGTAGGATAGTGTTAGTGTGCATGACATGAGAATTAAGGGACAGAAGTTTAGGGGTAACATGAGGGGGAACTTCTTTACTCAGAGAGTGGTGGCTGTGTGGAATGAGCTTCCAGCAGAAGTGGTGGAGGCAGGATCGATTTTAACATTAAAAGTAAAGTGGATAGGTATATGGACGGGAAGGGAATGGAGGGGTATGGTCTGAGTGCAGGTAGATGGGACTAGGGGAAAATAAATGGTCGGCACGGACTGGAAGGGCTGAGAAGGCCTGTTTCCGTGCTGTAATTGTTATATGGTTATTATATATGGATCGCTGGTCGGCGCGGACTCAGTGGGCCGAAGGGCCTGTTTCCACGCTGCATCTCGAAACTACTAAAAAAAAATATAGATTGGGCTACGGGTTTGTGAATGTGGCTACCAAGTTGAGCCACTCCCCTCTGCCTCTTATCTGATCCCAGAGACATTAATTTGTAGGTTAATTGGCTTCTGTAAAATTGCAAACTGTCCAATTGTGTGCAGAATATGAATGAATAGGTTTATTGGCCAAGTATTCACATACAAGGAATTTGCCTTGGCGCTCCGCCCACAAGTAACAACATGACATACAGTGACAGATAGGAAATTTCACATAAAACATTAATAATAAAACATTAAACAAAATAAAATTAAACAAATACCAGATCAAAGGGAGGCTACAGATTTCTGGCTGTTGAGTAGGGCAACTACTCGTGGATAAAAACTGTTTTTATGTCCGGCTGTGGCAGCTTTGACAGTCCGGAGTCGCCTTCCAGAGGGAAGTGATTCAAAGAGTTTGTGGCCAGGGTGAGAGGGGTCAGAGATGATCTTGCCCGCTCGCTTCCTGGCCCTTGCAGTGTACAGTTCATCAACGGAGGGAAGGTTGCAGCCAATAACCTTCTCTGCTGATCGGACGATTCGCTGCAGCCTCCGGGTGTCGTGCTTGGTGGCTGAGCCAAACCAGACCATGATGGAGAAGGTGAGGACAGACTCTACGATGGCCGTGTAGAATTGGACCATCATTGCCCGTGGCAGATCGTGCTTCCTCAGCTGTTGCACGAAGTACATCCTCTACGATGAGCGTTAATGTGTGTGTGTGTGTGGGGGGGGTTGGTGCAGATCAGATGGGCCAAATGGCCTGTTTCCGTGCTGTATCTCTGAAGTCTTTCTGCTGACTGGTTAGCGACAAAATGTTTTCGCCGTGCATCAGTATACGGGACAAAAGCTGAAGTCTAACGCGGCAGTTTGGGGTTGAGGTAGAAAGATGGGTCAGCCGGCATCGGAGGGCAGAGTAGAGGTGACGGGCCGAGCGGCCTCATTCAGCGGCCTCATTCTGCTCCTGTGGCTCACGAAGTCAACAACCTTAACGCCGACATTCTGTTTACGCTTGCAGTCGGAGAACCGATATCTGTGCCAAAGATCGAGAATCCAAGTCCAGAGGAAGTTGATCACTACCATGAAGTCTACAAACATTCTCTCGTCAACTTGTTCAATAAGTACAAGGCTAAATTTGGCAATTGCGAGTCACACACGTTAGAGGTTATTTGAAATATGGCCTCCTCAGGACCCACTTGCTGAGAAACCCCCCTCCCCCCTCTCTTCCCTCTCTCCCCCCCTCCCTCTCTCCCCCCC